>JAGJRP010000830.1:0-28483 GCA_022832235.1 Lepidurus couesii | reverse complement strand
TAAATAAACATGAGCGTACTTTAGAAAGCACGGAAGTAGCGCGACCTGCGGATAACGTGCGAAACTTGAATTTGGCATACGCCCTATAGGTATAGAAAAAGAGGTCGACAGACGTAAACACTACCCAAACAAAAACGTGGATAAGATAAATTACTCCAAACAAGCCAATTAGGCAACATATTAAAATGATAAACAGTTTCTCAAAGCCCAAGCACAGAAATGCGGGTAGGGGGAGCGACCATGTAAAAGCTGCAGCTCTTGTCATCTTTCTGATGGGGATAGAAAATTCACAGGACCGGCGAATAACACGCGACTGTTTATGTAATGCATTTTCTAAACTTTGCTAGAAAAGCCGTGGAATTGTCATTGTTCATGTGTTACGGTGACAATGATAGAAGCTAGGCGAGAGGGGAGAACTGCGGCTTTGAGACGTATATGCATAAATCCCGTTGTTTATCATAGCCAAGCACGTTTGTGGGCAATCATTCTTGGAGAGGACCCGGGGTAAATAGAGATAGTCTTCCGCAGCCTCTCCACCCTTTTGCCCCAAAAGAAAAAAAAATAGCCCCAAAGATTTTGTCAATGATGATGCGTGCATCCATGTTGCGCAGCTGAATAACACGAGATAACATTTCCTGTACGGTATATAGTGGGTGTATATTATGAGCACTGAAGTGCATTGCTGCCCCCACATTTTCTTGTATTACTCGGGTCGCTTGTCATATGTCAAACCAAAAAGGCAGAAAATGAAGTTAGGCCTTCTGTGACAGGTGTGAAACGAGTAGTATTTATCACGTGCGACCAGCACCCACCAACACGAGCTTAAGCTTTTCCTAATTTTTTCTCTCTTTCCCTCTCGCTCTCTTTCGTTCTTTTGGTCAGATGGACATACGTGAGTCGTACGTAAATTCGTATATGACATGACACCTCAAGGGCGAGGTTAGAAGCTGTAGATACATACGGCCTACTTGTTGCTGCGAGTATATTAGAGTACCTGATACATCCAACTCGCGAAAGTTCTATAAAGTTCCAGATCTTCTAAATCCGGACTGCAGGGATTAAGAACTTGGGATTTTAGTCTCTCTCCATCGTATTTTTCTCGGGTTAAACGAAGCTTGAAACTTTTCAGTTTCTGTTGCGACGAGGAAATTATATACATAATACAATTTCGCTAGACTGAACTCGGTGTAACCTCATTAGAGTATGACTTTTTCTCCGATTTTCTGAAGCCAAGTTTTTTTGTACATTAGTTTGAAAAAGGGGAGAATAGTTTATGTTAAGTATAATGGACTTATGTTCCAGCTTTGTGCTGCTGGCATAAACATCACCGGAAAAGTGAAGCCAACTGTGCGGAAGGGTGACATGCCTAAAGGAAGGTTTTGCACATCTTGAATAATAAATCATTCGGGAGAACAATGTTGACGAAGAAGAGAAATTATTTTCGTATTTACGCCCTACGTGAAGCCATATCCCTTTTCGCTCTCTATGGCGATTAGCGAGGCTTGGAAAGGCAACAGGCATATAATCACGGGGGTGCAACGACGCAAGAAGAGAGCTGTTTTTCTTAACAAACAAGACTATCTTTCTCCTTAAATGATGGTATGCTGCTTTTCGTAGAGAGTCAGTAATAGTAGCAGAGCCTCGTTTGCTCCTTCCGCACGGAACTCCGTAGCAAGCAACATATGCGCGATAATTTTAAGCTAGCGGAAAGCTTAGAAATCAGTCTATACACACACTTATGCACGATTTCGTAGCTATTAGTACACCCAGTGTCTCCCATAGTAGGTGAACAGGCCTGTTATAGAGGCCTGTGTGTAGGTTGTAGTATATATATATACTACAACCTACACACTACTGTTATGTACTGTACTACAACCAATACACTATTAAAGCTATATACTCTGGAAAGAACTATAGACGTGCCTTGTTTGCATTTTTTTCATCTTTAGGGATCGATGTCCCCAAGCTTAGACTAACTAGTGAATAAATCAGTGTGTCAGACAGCTGGGATTAGAATCCAGTGTTCGGTAATCAAGAAAGCGGCAACTTGCTCTATGTATGCTGGCGTTCACGTTTGCCATATACTACCCGAACAATACCAAGGAAAGGCTGATTGGGATGCAAGGCTCATAGCCACTTGCCGGAACAGCATACGGAAACAGCATGCGAGACAAAGAAAATTAAAAAAAAAAATAAAAAAAAAAAACGAGAAGTAAAGTATAGAGATGCTCTAAGAGACCTGGAAAGACTCCCATGAGTACTTTTACTTACACTCGGCTTAACGCGGAAGATTCAGCTCGTCGGAGAAAGTATAGAAACCCGGTTTGTTTAGCTTATACCTATTGTGGAGGTAGAATACACGTGGAAATCAACTTTACAATAGCAATTCAAGATTACACAAAGCAAGCGCAAAACATATTTGAGAAACAACAACAAATCCCTGTATGCGCATTGGCGCTAGCGTTATAACAAAACGACGGAGAACACGTGCAGAAACAACTAGTTTAACTTGGGTTTTGCGATAAGATTACTGCGACAGGTAAGCATTGCTTAGCAACATTGAAATGAGGCAAGCTACCGTAAAGTTTCTCGAATATTGTAACCTCTGGAGCATTCCTAGTTGAAGTCATTTCGCACAAAGTAATTCCACAAATGAATAAACAATTCACACGGAGAGAAGCTCTTCTCGCTTGTTAAGTCTTCTATGAGTTAGACGGACATTTCGTCTAAAAAATGAACGCAGAATAAAACACAAATAAAATAAGACCGCTAGTAAATATACACAGTGTCGAAATAATTGGAAGTCTTTTATGAACTATTTTTAGTTTTTTTTTTTTCTTTTAAGAAGTTTAATCAGAGACCAACCACACACGAAATGCTTCCTTGAAACAAGAGACCTAGAAACGGGTTGTCTGGCATGGATTTATGCCGACAAAATTAGTGTCCATGTTGTTACGTGGATTGGTTTCTTTCCTTTAGGGGTTATATGGAGTATTGTATGATAAAGTCATGACTCACAAGGGCGTGGCTGTATGATAGATGGGACGAAAGAACGAAAGTACGAAAGCACAGGTTTGGTCTTGATTATCACCGCAGCAACACATTTCTTCAAAATTACCTCTGCTATCGTGGACTGTTTCCTTGTGGAAAGCTTTCTACTTCTGGTACCTCACCGAGCACCACAAACAGACAAGAAATAGGCTAAGGTTGTTGCTTAATAATCAAACGTGGAAAGTTGCTTGGCTCTACAAGTTCAAGTTGGTTAGCAACTGTCAACAAGTGATCGAGCGGGAACGGAGAGCTGTAGGTTGCTTGTCGACTTTAGAATTATGCTTATAACCAAACGTAGAGAGTTGCTTGGTTATATAAGTTCAGGTTGGTTAGCAACAGTCAAAATAACGGAATCAGTGAACACAAATGACCAAACGAATCCGCATAACGTGGAATATTGCGACGTTAGGAAACGAGATTAATCTACGACAAAGTGATCAAGCAAATTAGTAATGAGAAATAATCGACACTAACTTAGGGGTATAGGGGTACTTTTTGTTTTACGATGAGCACAAGCTATTTTCCATTTTAATGCTGTTATTGTTGATGATGGGTTTGAGGGGAAAAACAAAATTGAAAGTGGATAAAAAAAACTTTCCGTCAACAGAAAATAAGGCAATTACGTTCGTGCTTTTGAAAGCGGAAAATAAGGCAATATTTTTCTTTTTGTTGGGAAAGGGTGTTTTACAAGATCACGTCTAAAGTTATGATTGAAAACCCGAAATCTCGAAATAACAGACTTTAGACTTGTTAAGAAAAATAGAAATCGAGTGTGAGCAGGGGCACGGGAAAACTTTGTAAAGCAACAATTATGGAAACGAAATAGTAAGCCGTCTTAATCAGTAGTCTGATCTTTCTGACGTGCCGTGTTGGCGAATTCGACATCGGACACGGAAGAGCTAGTCGTGCCAAGGGATTTATGCAACGAGGTGAAAGGCAAATTCCACTTGACAGTTATCATGCATAATTGATTATGTCACGCTGTGCATGATTCAATGCCATTCAACGGTAATAATGTATTTCAAGCTCTCTAACCTGCAGCAGTTGAGTTTAAACAGATCCACTCCAAAAATTACAAACAAAAAATGCTCTTTACTAAAAAAAATCTGTAGTAAAAGACGCGGAGCAATAATAATGTAAGATTGGATTGCAGCCCGTAACTTGGCAGTTATTTTAATAGCAGAAATTACGGCCATCCGTGACATATAACCCGAAATGGAAAGGTTTCGGTTTATAACTGCATTATTGCTGCCTTTCGCTATTTTCAATCTATTTTAAAGCTATTTTAAAGCCAGTTGCACCCAGACCAGGTACTAAAAATTCTCCAACCTCGGAAAGTTGCTCAAGCCAAGACTCGCAATTCTACACGTACGGTCCATTTGTATAATTTTCGCATTACTGTGAAGTAACTCGCTTGGATTGCCGCAGAGGTATTCTAGTCCACTGCAAAATATAAGTGTTTTTTAAAAAAAAGTGAAACTCACAATTGGACTTGCGGATGAACATGAGCTTCCCTTGCTGCGGAGTTAGCCCAAAGCCCCAAACGGCCAAACTATATTTACTGGGTTAAGTTGGCTGTTTTTAGCAGTTTCCCTCGGCGTTGGCCAGAACTCGCGAGTTGTGCGCATAATTGTAAATCCCCACACGGCAATAACGCTGCTACTAGGAAAGTGAAATCGGGCCACTATAGAGCTACTTCCGTGACGCAAGACCTACTCTTTCTCAAGCGATAGCGACTAGATTTCCGTGCCAAGAGCTTCCAGTAATAGCACCATATTTCTGAGAGAAATGTGACTTTTAAAGTTAAACTAGCTTAACTTGACACTGTTTCATGGCCCGGGACGAAACTTGGGCCCGCTCCCTTGTGCAGTTACAAGAAAATTTGCAATACTTTAAAGGAAAGGCTTAAGACAACAGCTTCCTATCGATTAGGGAGCCCAGGCGATAAAAACAGAAAAAAATTGCTAGTGCGGCACCAAAAGAAGGCTACCAAATGGCGGACCTCGAATTGTGCTGTGGCAACTTGGGAAAGTAGAAAAATAAACAAAAAAAGCTTTTGCGTCATTTTTTCCGATTTTTTTCTTGTTGTTTAACGGATTGTCTGCAAGAAAGCTTTCACAGCAATGGGAAGGGCATGGGAAGGGCCCTTGTGAGCGTATGGCAACCGAGGCCACTTTGTCGGGCCCCTAGTTTGGCAACTAACATGATTGTACAAGTGCCTGACACTCGCGGTTTCCACACAGAGATTTAGTTTGTCGAACGAGGATTTTAATTGGGCTGAAAACAACTCGAAAAGTAAAGACGCAGCATCTGTGGTTGACTAGATCCTTTCCAGTGTCACTTTCATTGTACAACGACCTCAAACAAGACAAGATATAACAATACCCCAGATTGTGAGTTCCTGTTCGCTGTGATGGTAGAAGGGGTATGTAGCCTGCACACCCACAGAAGCAACGAAGTAACTTGGCCAGCTATATATGCGATGTCAGAAACACTTGTTGTTTATTCCCTTCTTTTCAACTCTATTGATGCTACAAAAAGTGTCACCAAATCCATGCCTATCATGTAAGAAATGTGCCTTCCATGTTGCAAGAGAGTTACGGTATTACAAGCTCGTATACCGGATTTTTTCCTGTAAAAGCTAAAATTTCATTCCTATATGAATAAACCGCTGAAGTCTGCATGTGAAGTGGAAAGTTTGAAAAGCTACAAGGATGTTTTTATGTTATTTTTACTTGAGCTATCCAATTCAATTCTTTTTGCATATTTTTTTTTCTGAGGAAAATAGCGCATCACAAAAGCCGCTTTGGCTACTGCGCTTGTACTGTATATATAAAGCTCAGGTTGGAATACAATTTTCGTGAGGCGAAATTCCATGAGCTTTAATAAGTTATTTCTGGGAAACGGGGAAAGACGGGATCTCCGAGTCTTGCTGACGATGGTTGAAAGGGGCGTGCTATTCTGCTATTGATTCTTCGTGCCATTTACCCAGCAAAGAAGCCAACAACGGATCGGAAACGAAGAGAGAAAAAAAAAGAATAAAAACGCCGCCCGAAAACTCGACAATGACACGTGTTTTCATCGCAAATTCGCTGAAATTCTCTTTTCCCCGGACTTGAGGCATGTATACCCTAGCAAGCGTGACATTCGCCCAGCAGACATATAGCCCGGGGGGGGGGGGTCGGGGTTGTAATGCTATAATAATGCGTCGGCGTTCGCTTCCACACTTGCCTCTTTAGTTGCCAACGGAGTAAACCGATTTTTTCTCCACCAAATAGCGTCTTTTCTCGCCAAGTTCTGTAGTCTTCTGACGCCGACAGGTCCGACAAATTGGTGGGTGCTCAAGCAAGAAATGGCTGCAACTTATTGCTTGAACTTATTTTTGTCAAGAGACCAGGTCCGACGATAGGTACGCTGACTCGCATGCATAATGTTTCCTCAACACTCTCTTGTATTACCAAATAAAAGCAAACAGTGTAGTAACGCCCGTTCATCGCTGAGGTGCATCTTTAATTTTACGAGGAGTAAAAAGAATATATATAAACCATTACTCTGGCCCGTTCCCCGTCTCCTGCCATTCTTTTATACTTGTCACTAAATAGCTTTTATACGGATTCTTTTCCTTTCCCCACTCTCGCCCAGTAGGTTGTGGTGGCTTCGAACCGGTGAGTGGAGTTGGGGTTATTAGCCACATGAACAGCAGCAGCTGGGTCAGCCATCGCGCAGCAGATCTTCGTTCGCAGCATCATGGACGCCCTGTGTCTTTTCACGAGCCTATTTGGGAAGTGAGGTCAAGTAGCAACTATGACCTAGTTTTACGGCTGCCGCGGTCCGCCTCTCACGCGTCATCCAATCTAGTCAACATGGAGAAGCCCCCGCTGGTCAGCAAACCTTACTTTGAAATGGCCTGGCCACGCAATATTACCGTAGCTGTGGGACAAACGGTCATTCTCAAATGCAGAGTTCGTCTTCTGGGAGACCGTACAGTAAGTTATGTTGCAATTCACTCTCCCCTTTTCTTTCATGGCAGCCTGCTTCTAGAAGCCCGTACTATAAGCTAGTAGCTCAGACTCCGCTGATTACTGCAAGTTGCAACACGCGATATGCGACGATGTAGCTAAGCCTCCATAGCCTTAACACCGAGCTACTACGTATAAACGAAGCAGATAGACGGGAGTCTCGACTTTCCGTACAAATCGTTAATTACAACGCAGACCACTAATTAATTGTAATAATAATAAAATGCCTCTTTGCAAATGTTTGAGTGCTAAATTGCAGCTAATTTTCCATGTAAAAGTTTCCGCATTGAGAATTTGGCTAATAACCTGGGGCACGCGAAAGTTTGCCATTCCCAGTAAGCGAACCTAATTAACTTATTAATCCTCTTACGCGCAGCAAGGAGTGCTTACGACTGCACTCAATTCTATATTGAAGTAGTGGGATGCAAAGCCAGAAGAACCGAATTTTACAGTTCAACATGGGCGCAAAGCAACGGCGCAAAGTAGGAACGAGTGCGAACCAATGATTAAAACTTGGCACATTACGGGACGAAATTCGGGCAACTTACTTTAAGACAAGGTAAAAAGTGATTGGAAAGAAAAAGAAAGTACTAAAATGAACGGAGAGAAAAGTCTGTTCAGTTCGCAGAAGCTATAGCACGGAAAGAAAGTTTCTAACTTTTCCTCCAGGTTCGTTTCTAAGACTTTCCAACTTCCCAACTTCAAAAGTGCAGCACCTATGTAATGTGTGCTCAAAAAGGCGCTTGTAATCATTTAACGCGGATTTTGACGACTTTCGAAGTTGCAAAAAGAAATTAGTTCGTGAGCAAGTAACCATTACTTTTGTACTCGTGCGAATCATTTTTACAACTTGGATGTTATCAAAGACTAATGAAACCAGTCAAGTTTTTTCTTGCAATTTGAAGGAACGAAACATGTCAAGGAAGAGCGAATAAAACGCCTTTGCACGTGACTAAACAGTAAACACAAAGAAGTAAATGGAGCACAAACGTTCCGAATTTTACAGTTCCATGCCTCCTGCGGGACGTAGTACACAAGGACGACTCGGCAAGACTTCGTTGTATCCGACTTAAGCACTGCAAACCCCTAACCTAACCAAACCTAACCTAAACAAGTTCTAACCTAGTCCTAACCTAACTTAACCTAGTCCTAACCTAGCCTATAACATAGTCCTAACCTAACCTAGTCCTTAAGTCGGGGTCCGTAGTCCTTAAGTCGGGTATACGGTAGTCCTATTGTCGAGTCGTCGTTGTGTCGCGTTGCCCCTCCTTCACCGGAGGCACTGAAGCGCGAAGCTAGTGACCTCTGCGCCACGACCCACGTTTGTTTTCGAGCACTGATGTTAGCCCTCAATACCCAAAAGCTTCTTTTCGACCCAGGGGCCATTTGTTTTCTTTCCAACCCTCTAATTCCCCTAGTGTGCCCTCCCCACGATCTTGATCATACTCCTAGCCATCGGGAGGTTCACGACTAATCAGACAGATCCATCATAGATAGAGCTAAAGACAAGGGAACGACATCTTTATGCATCGATATGTCACCCAGCATGCTAAGCACGCCGTTTGCTGATTACACGTTCGATAAGCTTCTCTCTCATGTTGCATGTATAAACAAGACTCAAGCCCACAACGCAGGGCTTGCAAAAAAAATTTATAGTTTGTCTGGGATTTGTCGTAAGGTGACGACAAACAGAAGTTCGCATGACAACGCTGCATAGCTTAGCTTATATTGGCGACCGAAAAAATAGCGGAGAAAACAAGAAAGCAACTTTGGAGCTGTCCGTGATATATACGGTATATGGAACATGGTGGCCCTTCCTTGGGCTTATGCGTTTGATCGGGCTTGTTTGCTTGGACGACAAACTTACAGGTTCCTACCTTAAAGGACAAAGTGTTACACATGCCATTGAGCGTGTGGTTTTAGGTTTCACTCGTTCAGTACTATTGGTTTCGTGTGCTTTACAACTCCGCGAAACGTGCTGCCATGCAAAGGTCGCTTTGCTCATTTCGTGGTCTTCGGACGTGGAAAAAGAGAACAAAAAGTCCTACCCTTCACTTTTGAAGAAGTAAAGGCACTAAAGCAAACACAAAGTCGGACCACGCAAGTTCTATAGCCTATTAAACCCGGGTGTTGTGCTAATATTGTTCTAATATACCGATGCGTGCACTATATTTGTCCCATTTAATCCAGATGTTAATGCGGTTTTGTCCTATTTATGCTGTAGGTGTCATGGATCCGACAGAGGGATTTGCATGTTCTCACGTCTGGCTTGGTAAGCTACACCAGTGACGCTCGCTTTGCAGTTTATCATCGGCCCATGTCGGACGATTGGGAATTGCATATCGTATCAGCTCAGCCCAGAGATAGTGGCTTGTACGAGGTCCAAGTCAATACGGAGCCCAAAATGCATTGGCCCATACAGCTTCTGGTGCACAGTAAGTTGAATATATTCCCGAGTTCTCGATCCATCATAGCAAGTTAGCAACTGCGTTTCGGGGTTCTATTTTGCGTGCGACAATCGCTAATGGTCCATGCAGAACACTGAGCAAAACACTCCAGGCTGGTTTTGTTTCAGAAATAATAACTAGAACCAAATGTGATACACAAGTTCACGGTTTCTTAAACGAGGACCACAGTAAACGATTCGCTTCACACTTCTATTGTTTCGAAACTGAAATTGAAAGAGACGAGTGAGAAACAAAACACAGCACGAAATCCTAAGATTTCACATAAGGCTGAAAGGTTTTCAATTTTTAGCATAACACATGCCCGGGATTTCTTTGTTTTGCATGTGAATGTTTAAAGATACTTGAAAAGGTAATTAATTACCCAGACCCATAAAAAAAACTCCTAATGCTAAATATTCTCTGGCCATATTGAAATATCGCCAGACTGCTGTAGTATAATATTTTTTGTTTACAATCAAACCTATTGGTCCCTTTAATCCTGATAAAAAATGTAAGATTTTAAGAATTTAATTTAGGAATTTAATTTACGATTTAAAACTGTTTCTCCGCGTTATTAGGCTACGCGGCAGACTATAAGGTGGCAATACAGTAGCGCCATTATTTTTTACTTGCTAAAAGGGTTTTAGATTCCAGTCATGCAATAACTGTGTACTCAGTCAAGTTTTTGGCTTTTCCAGCGGCTGCAGTCCAAATTGCCGGTCCGGCGGAAGTCTATGTTCGTCAAGGCAGTGCTCTAAACCTCTCATGTTGGCTACAAGGACCCTTACCATCATTGGGAACCCTGGCCTGGTACCGCGACGGAATTCCTATTGTGCTGGAGTCCTCTAAGTCGTCAATTTCCTTGGCCACTGAGCGTAACGAAGAGCATCTCTCGTCACGATTGCTCCTTCCACGGGCTTCAGTTGATGACGGAGGCAATTATACCTGCCTGCCATCGCAAGCTCAGCCAGCATCCGTCTGGGTCCATGTTCTCAACGGTAACTCTACTAACAAACCTCTCATGTATAACTGTATGTTGTTCCTTCTTCAGTCTTTTTCTTCTCGTTATTTTTATTTTATTTTTTGCTGCGTCCGATTTATTGGAAAGGTTGTTCACTTTTCAGTCAACATCGGCTTACAGCATCGTTCGCTATAGGCAAGCTTCAAAGGAATGGGCATCAAGCTATATAGCCTCATTTCGAATTCAACGATATCACAAAGCTTCACGAGTTAAACGCCCAAGATCTGTAGTGGGAAAAGTACGGGCTCGTTACGTCAAGAGGGCACTAGTCGCGAGGGAAAATTTGCTTGTCTTCCAGATAGTCTACAGATCTTACGCAACTCCCATAGAGCTCAGAAGCAGCTTTTAAAGGAATTGTTCCGTCTGCTGCCTATCGGTTATACAAAACGTGAGCAGGATACACGTATATCAAACGTCCCTACACGTATCAACTCTTCCAAGGCAAGGAACATTTCCGATAGCAGACATAATCTTGGTACAGTTAGACGTCCAAAACCTTCCATCCAGTCAGGGGTATACAACATCGCTTCAAAGCAATTCCTGGTACAGATTAAAACGAAAACGCATTCTATAATGTCTTGAAAATGGATGTCGAACTTTACTTAAAAAAAAGAGAGTTCGAACTTCTAAAACGAGCTTAAGTATCTGAAAAAACTTTGTCGCACAACAAAGTTTGTGGAGTCTGTTATACCAGGAAACCCTAGCTACCATAGAATTTTTCCCTATCCACACCTTCATAAACTCAATACCAGATTATGCAACTTGGAGAACTAACATTATAGAAAGGGACAGCATTAGTGAATGAATGAAGAGTTAAGCCCTTTCGTGATCCTACCCTAGGTCCACGTACCCACCGGAGTGAAAATATATAAGGACGCTTTTCAAAGGTAATTTGCATTTATGCTTTCTGAATCGAGCACGAAGACGAGTGAGGGTCCGCGGAGAGATTAATATCCTGCCATTGCAACCAAGTTTCCTCTCTTGTATACGTATTCCATGCATACAAGAGAAATACACCAAGAAAACGTACTGTACAGTCCATACTACGGTCATACTAAAAGCGACCCCTGTCGAGTAACTTGCAAATAAGATAACCGACAGGAAATCTTGAAGATCCATTAGAAAAAATATGGATGCTTGATTTGGTGACGCATCATGAACATACATTATGGATAGTGATGGACTTTCCTTTTTCTGTTGAATTGTAATACTATTCCATTTTGCTTCTGTAGGAGAACATCCAGCAGCCATGCAGCATGGTAACCGCAATGGTGGATCGACTACTACGGCCTCTCCCCGGAATAGCAAAACAACTTTGTCAATAGTGGCAGTAACGTGTCTGTGTTGGATACTACAGCATAGCCGTCAGTTTATAAACAGATGATGAATTAGTCCATCACTCTTGAAGCGTGAGGTTTTTTATGTAAATATGGAAATGGATAAGAGTCCTTTTATAGCTGGGGACGGGAGAATGATTTTATATGAGGAAAATAGGAATAACATGTACAATGTAGGGTACTGGACTATAAGCATTTATTTTTTATTTTCCCCTACCCCTTAAAAAGTGGTGAGCAAGTGAGTAAGAAACTCTACGAGTTAAGCATATGAATGAGTGATGCGTGAGGTATGTGGCAAAAAGTTTTGAACAGCATTTCAGAGAGCAAAGTTATGGTTTACCGTAAAAAACGCTCCCCCCACTACTGTGGGGGAGCGTTAGACACATCCCTCAATACTTAATTCCAAGCGCACGAGCGATAAACGGAATACCCCATAACAAAGAAGTCCCGTCGTGTTGGGGTCCATGTCGCAGTTGTATATTATATTTAAGGCATACCGAGTTGAATGTTAGACAATGACTTTGCAGTGTGGAAAAAATACAGTTGTTTTCATTACTTACGTGTTTAACGTTTAATAAAAACAATGAGGACCCGATTGTAACGCGACACGACACGGAAGACTTACAATGAACAATAAATTAACTATTGATATCTCCGTGTTGGTTTTGTCAAGATCGAAAACTCACCGGTTGTTGTTTCCAAAGAGGAATTTTCATCGCAGGGGCAAAACGAAACGCGCCACGTCTTAGGGTCCCTGGACATTCCAAGGTGGTAAACAATTACAAAATCAATAGCTGTTTTTTTTTTTTTAAAAAAAGCCATAAAAAACTTGTCAAATAAAACACTTTTGCTGGATATCTAGACGGGAAGGTTTTCCTTACGTTTTTTTCCGTAAGTCGTGCAAAAAAGAAACTGCGGAGACCATTTTTCTCTCGCGTGAAGTAGGATTTAAGGTAACTTCCCAGAGTTCAATTAAATTATACGGCTCCCAACTTGCTTTCCTTTCAGCAGCAAGGATTTGTTCCCCCTTTCCTTATTTCTGAAACACAGTAGTCAACTAAAGGAATTTGACAGAATGAGCTATAAGGTGAAAACCCTTGGAAGGTAAAACAAAGCATGAAGCGCGTAAGTTTGAGGGAACGGACACGTCTTCAGGTAACAAAATTAATCCACTCATGACGAAAGTTGAAGAAATTAGTTCTCAGATTAAGCCTTGCCGTCCTGAAAATTAGCAGCGTTAACCTAATAGCTTAGAACATCAGCCGAGCATACATGTTGTGAGATAAATGAAAAAAATACGTTATATGATTAATACAGGAAATTTTGGAAAGGTTTGAAAAGTCAAAATAACTTACGCCTATTTGCTTTTTGCTCGATCATTGCTTCCTAGAAGTAGGAAAAAATTGGAGGGTGCTCTGCAGAGGATATTGCCAATTTATCTTGTATGTTTGCGAATTTTGATTTTATTCCGCTCCGGATTTTCTTTTCTCGTTACTTCTTGCGAGGATCGGCGGACAGACCGGACATTGCATCCGAGGAAGTGCGGTCGTTGAAGGAGGAACACAGCATTCCGTATCGATTCTGCAGGCAGGTTTTTTCAAAGAAAAGCCCTAAAGATTTCAAAATGTCATCAAACAAAGGAACATGAAAAGCGGCAAACTTTGACATCCAAGTACCTGACGGATTCAATTAGCCACTCAGAAGGGCGTCAAAGGCGAGTTGGTAATAAATTAGGGCTGCGCGTTTGCTGTAAACTCAACGATCTAGAAAGAGTACAAGGGGGAAAAATCTCATTACTTTCCTTGCAATTACAATTACACTTTACATTTCTTTGGTGACAATCTGGCAAAACAAGCTTAATCACATGAAATTATGACATGGGAAATAGGAAAAAATATTATCCGCACTTATAATATTACACATAAAAGAAACGCCACCCAAAAAAAAGTCAAACGCAGTCAACACGTACTTTTGCAATTAAGGAGCTTCGACGTATTACTTTCTATACGTATTTCCTTGAAAGGAGGTGAAAAGAGAAGAGCGATTTGTAAACGAACATTTCAAAAAGCTAGCAACTGTGCGAGGAGAAGCATTAGGCTGATACGGTCTTTTGGATTTGAATTCAGTATTTCTTATCTCCCAAAACGCATTAAAGAAACGAACATGCTTGCGGGGATAGCCGGGACAAGTAGCTACCAGTAACGATAGCGCCATAAGTGGGATGGGCGTGTCCAGGACAGCGTTCAGCGTTACAGTAAGGAGCAGCAAAAGCTCGGGTGACGATCGTGAGGAGGGGAATCCGGGGAAATTAGTTGAAAGGACGTACGGCCGCGCTTGTTTGTCGAGATTTAACGATCCTTTTTGGTTTTTCGCTACCGTTAAACCATAGGAAAGAGAAGCTGGTTACTTTGTTTGAGGAAGCTCGGAAACTTGGTAATTTACTGCGTAAAAACTCATTACAAGTCTGCGTACGAATGCTAGGCAGCCAAATAAAAGTCAAACTAAACTGCTATATTGATTTTGTGCAATGAGTTTATGATTTGGAACGGACTTGTATCTTCACGATATCTTTTGCAATTATTTTCCTTTCTCAGAAACATTTAATTTCTTAAACAAATAATAACTTGAAGCCGAATCCGGTGCCGTCACCATAATTCTGCAGTTTATATATTGTTGCATGTGAATACCAATGCCCAATATCATGGACGAAAAGGGAAGGGGGGACTCTTTGAACTTTATTAACCACTACAATGCCATAACGTATCCAAGGCAATCGCCCTGGAAGTGGGGGGATGCACGCTGAACGTAGGCCAAAAAATCTTTTCCCATGGTTAATAGGCTCATGCTGGGTGAGAAAAAAGTAACAAACGAAGATTGTTGCCGAAGACGCAGAAAATTGCGGGTTATATGCCATAACTGACCAGAGCCAAAGACGAACAAAAAGGGATACTAGCTCTGAATTTCAGCTCTGAATTTTTGCTTCAAACAACTCCAAATGCAGTCTCAACGTATCGTATCAAACCTCATTAATTGCAACGTTTTTAGCCAACAAAATTTTCGTATAAAAAATGTCAATTTTACAGCAAAAGGTCGATTGAGAATATCAGCGCCATACAACATAATGCTTTCCATCATAAACTTTCCAAGCCCAAGGCTAGTTTGCCATTTACCGTCGTCCGCCGAATCGCGGTGTTTGTTCAGAACGGCCCCTGGGAGGCACGTTAGGACGTCCTGCATCAAGATCGGACACCCGAGGTCCATTAAAGTTTGTGTGTGATCTGGAACTTTGTTGTCCGTGTCCAGTGGAATGGTCTGACCGGCGTGCAGGTGGTTGGTACGGCGCGTCAAAATGCGGTCGAGATAATCGTCGTCCTGCAGACGATGACTGTAGTTCAATGTTGGCCGCTAGAGGGCCACTGTGGGATACACTTGTTACGGGATTCTCATTAGGCGCGGTTCGATGACGCTGAGACGGAAGAAGAGAATTTGCGGCAGGTGGGACAACGACGGCGGACTGAAGAACAGGTCCCTTGGGGGGATGGGCTGCAGTTACTGGTTTCTTTTCAACTATAATGGGTTTCTTTCCAGTCGTTTCCGTCCTGTGCGAAACCCATTCCTCATCGAATTTGTCTAGCAAACACGATACTTCCGCGTTGATGTCTCGGTCTGATGAGGACATCGTGTAGTGTCCGTTCCTTTGCGGACTAGATTTACTTCTTCGCTTCTGATCCTTCTGATCCCGATGCCGACTCGAGTTGCCGGACTGAGAATGATGCGTTGTGGCTCGATCGCGGCTTTTGGTTTCATCCCATTTGCGCTTGCTGCTCGTGGATAATTCGGCACCGTGGGATTTCTCGTCTGGGTAATGCAATTTAATGTTGGTCTTCTTTTTCGCTTCAAGGTCTATAATAACAGTTGGAGGGTGTGACTGGGACGAACAAGCTTCCTTGCGAGGAGGTTTAGCTGTGCTAGTTTGACGCGAAGCGGGCGGCTTGCTCGCAGGACTCTGATTTCCAGTTAAGCTAATTAAATTGCGGTGATCCACGCTGGTTTCGAGACGTGAGTTCCCCGCCCGGACCAATTCCGACGTGTCGGAATCTTCGAAAGAAATATAACCACGGTACTGGTCACTTACGCTGTTATTCCACGGCAAATTACCAATAGTTGGACGGGCGGTCGACGAAGATCGTGGCGGCGGTGCAGGGGGGGCAGGTGGTGGAGGCCAATTATGAGTAGACACCGAAGTTGTGGGCGGGGGTGGAGGAATAGTTTCAGGGAACGGCAGAGGTGGTGGTGGAGGGGGCGGGACTAAGAGTGAGTAAGGAAGGACACCTGGCGTGGCAGCTTGCTGCACCAATGACGCGCTTAGTGTGCGTAGTAATTCGGCCATACTGGCTTGGGCATCCGCCAAAACCTATTCAAAAAGACACGAAAAAACACATTGGCGAAACGTGTTCCCTTAGTTCAGCTGCACCAGTGCACATTAGAGCCGCTTTGCACGCAGCGTCTCCCTATCGAAACACCCACATGGCCCTGATTACAAACTAAACACATCAGAAACGCTTAACAAATATGTGACAAAGGATCTAATAAAAGAGGGAAAAAAAGTCGCTACTTCAAATCCAGCTCATACTACCGTTCGAACAGCAAAATGATTAGCAAGCTAATGATGATAATGAGAAAGTGCTCAGTTCACACATGAACAGATTCAGTCTAAAAAATCATCTCTTTTTCATGTAACGTAATACTTTAAATGCCAGTTTGTGTTTTGAACGCTCGCTAATTGACAATTATAGGAAATCTACCCAATCTGGTTACTTCCCACGAGTTTCACAACGCCTTCTTTTCAAGCTCCGATGGTACTTTTTACTTGAAAAGTGGTACCTAAGCAAAGTGAGCTTTTTACAAGTAATATAAGAACGAAAAAGAAGTAACTGAAGCCCTAAGCCCCTTTTCAGGAATGAAAAACAAGGATTACTGTAAATAAAACCTCCCTCGCAACATCCTAGCCAAAAAAACTCTCTTTGCGTTACGGAAGTCCAAAGTTTGGAGCAGATCAGCAACAAAAAAACTGGCAGCGTACTATGACAAGACATCTCGCTTATCAAATATAGCATCTTAATCTCGGTTTCCATCTCCAAGCAGGTTCTGGCTCGTTCATATTTAGAAGGTTTTCATTTTAAGATATTACCTCAGTATTGGATGGGCCCAAGGGTAGTAAGCCGACCGAAGAAGCGACCCCAACGCCGGGAGGGAGAAACGACCCATTGAAGAGCATGGATAATCGGGAATCTAAGTCCGTTTTGACGTTTCGACCCACTCCTAGGAGTGACGCATGTTTCACTATAAGCAATATTTATTAACACTTAAATTTCAGTTAATACGGTGAAAAACTAAATAATTTACATTCATTTCGGTTCACGAAAGCGTCAAGTTCATAATCCGGTGGTGGTGAAGGAGCATTTAGGTCCGGCGAAGGGGCAGGGCTCGAAGACAATGTCGTCAGCAACTCATCAAGTTTCTTCTTCAGTGTTTTCACACGATGTCCGAAGTTTTTGTACGCCTTTAACGAATATTCCATAAAAATTAACAACTAACGCAGTCGTAATTAATTACTCACTGTAGCTACAACTTTAGCCTCGCCCCTCTGAATATCGTAATAGATTTCACTCTGTTCCAGTACAGAAATCAGACACATACGTTCGGAGGTCTCACAATCCAAGGCTTCAACATAAGCCTCCATTCGCTTAACACTTTCATCCAATTCGGGCAAGAAGTCATCCGTCTTTTTCCGGTCTAGGTATTAATTGTTACATTGAAAGCTTGATATAATTGACAGTGAGTACCTTTTAAGTTCGACCGCAAAGCTTCTACGTCGGTAATTTTTAAGTGGGCTTCGTTTAACCTCCTTTGACGAGAATCCGTTTCGTCTTCCAACCCTTTACATTTCTTGATTCTCTCAATTAAATTGTTGGACTGCAAAGAATGAAAGACTTAGAAATAAAAGATTCATTGTATGATAACTTACATCAAATTCGGAAACAATCTTGGCACTCTCGGTAGTATCAGCCTTGCTAACGTTATCCAACAACGTGAGCAGTTCGAGGACGAAAACGTCAGTATATACATCCCTCTCATCCCAAATCTTGAAAATTCTTTGCACCCGCTTTTTAACCTTGTCATCCCTGTGAATGGAACATAACGTAATAAAAACTACATCAATTCAAAAGGAAATTATACCTAACCAACGGTGTGGCTTCTTTTAAGGCCCACATCCAGCCCTCCACAAAATCATTCAAATTTTTCTTCCTGCAGTACTGCAGAACATCGTTTGCCAAGTAGAACAGAGTCAAGCGCAGCTCCACTTTAACTAGAATTGTGACTTGCAATTGTCAACTGCAACTTGAACTATCATAATATTACCTTTCTTGATGACCTTGTACCAGACTCGCACAATGTTTTCCACGTACGCGCGGTTTTGCACACACCAGTTTGACAAAGCTTGGATACTGTCTTGAGTATCTTTTAACTGAAGAAGCCGTTTCTCGAAACTTGGCTCATGAAACGGTTCTTTAATTTTCGTCGCAGTAGCGATAACACTGTCTTCCATGGCGTACTCAAACTCATTTGGTGGGTAACTCATCGCAATGTCGTAATGAGAAACAGAAACAAACCTAAGCCACCGCCATTTTCTTAAGCTTCTGTTAGTTTCCGCAACATGCATAGAGCGGTAGCGTGCAAATCATAAAAACAACCGCCAAACTTGAATTAGACTTGATCTTAGATTTCAAATTAAACACAACATTCAAAACGCTGATAAAACAAAGACCAAAGACGGGGACTACTCAAATTCACATTTCAACGTACCGTTGGTACAGGAGCTGGCCACAGATACAAGAAGGCACGATCACCGAGAACTCAGTGCTGTAATAATATTTTTAAGTTGCATGTTTAGAAACGCTCATCAGATCGCAAAGTATTTGTTGGACCGTGGAATGAATAAAAACCAACGTAACAATTATGAGAAAAAAAGGAATAAAGAACTAGTAACGAACAAAAACTTCGCCAACCAACACATGACAATAGAGGTTGTAGGGAAGTAATGGAGGATCAAATCAATAAATTTTCCTGCAGAAACCTGTTGTTCCCATTCCTCCACGCAAAACACTTCACGCAATCGCTTTGGCAGCTGGAATAAAATCTTCCCAAACTTTGATAACCTACAAAACGCGTTACAGACACCGCAAACACAACCTCAGAAGCTCATTTACCTGTTGCTCTATGTTCATCAAAGTTTCAAAGTAACTAATAAATGCTTGCTTGAAATCCTTGACTCGTGTTACTTCAAAACGCTCCAGCTCTTTCTTGATCGTGCGAGAAATGCATTCAAACTCTTCCTGACTCCTGTCTACTTTGGCTTCCCACTTCAGAGCAAAACAATTAGGACAATAAAATCTGTGAATAATAGCATACTTCCAAAACTTCGTCCTTTGCCACGCCCACTTTATCGCCCCTTCCTGTGGCTTCCATACGTTCAACAAGTTCCTTTTTCCGAATTAACGTTTGCTGTGCGTGTTGCCATGTCTGATAGGCTTTCACACGCTCATGGAAAACGTCCTGGAGAATGTACAATGAATTGAGAAACATTTTACTGCTGACATTTACCTTAATAACTCCCGCCAGGCCAATGTAGTCTTTCAGCATTTCATACAAGATGTAGAATTCGGCATTCGCTTGCTCTCCATGAATCGACTCCATCTGCGCACCGAATAAAAAATCTGAAACCTAGCTCAGAAAAAATAATAGAAAATAAAAAACCTTCTCTTCCACTTCCGCAAGTTGCGCTAAAGCTCGCGACAGTAAGCTATGCTCCTCGCAATTAGACAGCAGGGCAAGATTACGGGCTAGATTTAAAGTGGACGCAGCAAGTTCTCGACGATGCTGATACAGCGCTTCTACACTCGACTGCAGTTTACGCAGTTGGCTATCTAGCTGTTCGAGTAATTGGGTTTTTTCCTCAAACCACTATAAAAGAATCAACATTTTACGCCGGCTCGTAAAGCCTAATATCGCCTCGAACAAAAAGGCCAAGAAACGCTTACTGGATCAGATTCACCCATCTTGAATGTCATCTTGTTTACCGTCTCTCCGACTTTATTAAATAGCCTCAAAACGCCAGCTCCGCTCAAAGCAGATGTGCTAGTCGCCTTCGGAAGATCAGTATCTATTAGGATATTGAGCACAAGTCACGTCATTTAAAACCTTTTTAAACTGCTAAAAAAATTACCAGATTCCAAAAATTCTCGAAAATCGGGATCAACATAAAGACTGGGATGAAAAGCAGTTCGATTAAGATATCTTTCTAAAGCCGCACGACGCCTTTCAACAAAATCCGAAGCAGAAACCTGGTCTGGCGCTTGAGCCATTTTGACTTTCGTGGCACCTAGGCAAAACAATATTTATTTTTTAACATTTAAAAGTTATTTTTAAATATTTAATATTTCCTTTTATTATTTTTTTAAATAATAATCAAAGAGAAGCTGATTTTAGGTTTCGGTTCTTTTTTTAAGATATAGTTATAAAACAAAGGAAGGACTTACCAACAACATTCTTTTCCGGTGCGGGCGGTACAATTCTTCCCTTGTGCACGTATTTCTCGGCCAACTTGTCATGAAGACCCAAGAAATCCGAGAAACGTCTGGTAACAGAAAACTCTTGCTTATGAAATACGGGAATATTGGTTTTGGTCTCCACACAATACACCAAGTAAGAAGACATGCCTTCGCCCATTTTATGGGGATTTTTCACATGGATTTCGATAAAATGTTCATTTTCGTGGTTAGCCTAACCACAATTAAAATTAGTACGAAAATTATCATAAATAAAAAAACCTCATCGGAGGATTTGGCCACTCCTTCAGGCGCAGCAGGTAACTGAGATAAGTCCTTGTTAGTTTTCTTCATTGTATCACTGTCCGTTAAGCCATTTTTCAACGAGACGAGCTATTACCAGGAGTTTATTAAATTTTTTTTATCTACATAATATAAAAATCAAGGAAAAATACTTTGGTTTCAACGGCAGATTTCATAGCGGGTGGAGGTATAGGCAACTCTTCAAAAGGTGGACTTTCCATGGTGCCAGAATTGATTTTGACGCTATTCAACGTTGCAGCCAAGGGGTCGTTCTCGGGCTGAATTTCAATTTCATCATCAGAATTAAGATTGATATCTTCCTCAGCATGTTGTTCAACGACCTGCAGGTCAGACGCTCCTTTCTGAAGTGAAGGTAGCTGAGACGGCTTTGGCTAAACCGAAAAGAAAGGATTTATCTGATTATCAATGGTCACTAAAGGTAGGGGGTGGAGCATAAAAAGGGGAGGATTAGTCATAAAGAAGAGGGAACTCATAGTGATACAAAACTTTTATATATGCCAAGAACAAATCCGCACTTAGCATGTTTGAAACCTCTTTACCTGCTCTATTGCAGACGCGAAAAGATCACTATCATCATCACTGTGGTAATTTGGTTCGTCAAAAAGTGGAGATGCCGTCTTATCCGCAGCCATGTTGACGTTTTTCTAGATTACTTTTGAAAGTCGATTATTGTACAACCGATTCGATTAATTTCGATCAGCTGGCTTTTGTTGGTAAACAGAGACTGTGTTTTTCGAAGTCTCGGAAATGACCCAACTGCGTTAACATAAAAAAGTCATAGGTTTTGGTTTTCCAACCTTAAAAAAGCGTTTAATTTAATAATATACACTACCCTGTACCATTTTCAGTCAAATAGCGGAGTACCATTGCATTATCAGTGTTATTGTTAAGTAAGGTCCGTCCAATCAAGAAAGTCTAATTACCAGTATGTCAGACATTTCGCCATCCATGCCCAACCGTGTTTATTATGCAGCGAGAGATGGTCTTACGATTACCTTATATGCCTTACTTTCCGACAGGACCAAGCAAGACATAAGTCTGCTACTTAATCACGTAATATTCATACGTTATGACCCTTATTTCTAAAAGCGGCAACTCGCATAAAAGAGGGTTGAGGCATGTTGTTGGAGGTATCCTAAAAGCAGCAAACCGCATAAGCGGGTTTAGCCATGTTGTAGGAGGCGTCCAAAAGCAGTAGACGCATAAGCGTCCTAAGTTAACTTAACCTAACCTAACTTAACCTATCCTAACGTAACCTAAGATGCCCCGCCTGGGGCGAAATAAGGCTTGTATGGTTTGCTGTAGATCGCTGGACGACCCTCCTACTAACATGGCTGAATCCGCTTTTATGCAAGTTGCTGCATGCTTTTAGAAAGGGTCATGATAGCGAGCAATGCTAATATATACGGTCATGATAGCCAATGCTAATGTTCATACATAACAAACTCAAGATAGTCTCACTCTCAGAATATCTTCGGGGCAGAATATTAATTTTTTGTTTTAAATTTTCCTAAATTTATTAGGTCATGGAAGAGTCCGGGCAGAAGTGTACACCGTTGATAATAGCAGCAAGGAATGGGTTTGATAGCGTTGTAAGGATGCTTGTAAGTAAGTTTCAGCCTGATTTGGAGCAAGAAGGCAACGTCAAGTTTGACGAATACGTCATTGAAGGGGCCAGTCCCTTGTGGTGTGCTGCAGGTATCTCTGTCCATTTCGAAAAAAAACATACTTACTAAAGACTTAATTTTGTACTTAATTGTCAGGTGCTGGCTACCTTAAAGTCGTTAAAACTCTCGTGGGTGCTGGGGCCGATGTAAATCATGCAACGCGAACCAATTCCACGCCTTTACGAGCAGCTTGCTTTGATGGTCGCCTGGACATCGTTACCTATCTTGTCGAACACGGGGCAAATCTGCATTTGGCCAACAACTACAACAATACCTGTCTTATGATAGCGTCGTATAAAGGACACATAGACGTGGTTACGTACTTATTGGAAAAAGGCGCCAAAGTTAATGAACAGGCTCATTGTGGAGCTACCGCCCTTCATTTTGCTGGTAGGATTATCAAAATCGAGTCTTTTTATACTCATTGAGTATTATTCAACTTATTTCTCTCTAGCTGAATGCGGGCACGTTTCAATTGTAAAAGAACTTCTTCATTACGGTGCCTTAATGACTCGGAATGACCAAGGCATGACTCCTTTACTGTGTGCTGCGGAGAGAACACGCTTAGAAGTGGTCGAGTACTTCGTTTCCCATCCTTCGTGCCAACAAGAGGATCGTGTAGACGCGTATGAACTGCTGGGTGCCTCGTTTGCTAACGACAAGGATAACTATTGTTTGCAGTTGGCCTTCGATTTTTTGAGGCGCGGCATGGAGGAAAGATTTAAAAATGACTCCGTGATTGCCAAACGAACCATTGATCCTATTGCTGCTTACGAGTTTCGGAAGGAATGTACGAACTTGGAAGAATTAGACGCTATACGAGCAGATGCTAATGCCTTACACATGGAAAGTTTGACCATTCGAGAACGGATTTTGGGACCTAACAATCCCGAACTTCCTCACCCAGTTGTATTTCGTGGAGCCGTCTTTGCTGATGATGCCCGATTTGATCGGTGTATTGCCTTATGGCTCCATGCGCTGAAGCTGAGACAGCGCAATAAGTTACCTGTTGCTAAAGATCTGCTTCGGTTTGCGCAGGTAAAAAAATTTCGACAATTTTCGCATTTTTGGAGTCAGTTAACTTGCTTAAATCAACTAAATTACTTATCAGGTCTTCTCGCAAATGATTCACGTGGGAGTTGAGATCTGGTACGAATGTCTTGAAGATGTTCTGCATTCAACTGTGCTGGAAATAGAAAGAAATCTAAACAAAATAGCACATCCTGGTTCGAAGGACGATCCGGAAATTATTGCTGTAAGTTTGCGAGATTTGAAGCGTTTGCAATAATAATTTTGTTCCCGTTTTACTTATCTTCAGGAAGAAATTGATTGTAACTTAATAACCGCGTTGTATCTCATTGTGATCTGCATATTGGTGCTCAAAAAAGGAACAAAGGAGCAAGAGGTGACCGTATATAGGCATATTTTCCAGTTAAACCGTCTTGATGCACGAACACGAGAAGGCCAAAGTCTACTGCATTTATGCGTTAATTATGATACACCTGTGGATGATTTTCACACCAACAATATTTGCCAGTAAAACGTATTTTAGCAGCTACACTTTTTACTACACGTTTTCTATTCGCATTTCACAGGTTTCCGAATAGTGTCGCATGTAAAATTTTGATCGAATGCGGAGCGGATGTTAATGCCATGGACTCGCATAGGAACACGCCGTTGCATGTCATCGTTGGTTATCAACGCGCAATTAGGTAGTCATTGTTACTGTTATGTATTGCTGAATCTCGTTTTTAGTGATTTTATGACTCTCCATGCCGTCATAACGTGCCTAATCGAGGCTGGAGCCCATATAGACACTGTCAACGCGAACGGACAGACACCCTTTGAGGCTGCCACTACAGGTGCTGAAAATAATCATTTGGTAATAATAACGGAATAATGGCCCTTGTTTGGTTTAGATGTTGCTGAAATCATCTTGCGAACTCAGAGGCAAATTAGCTTGAAGTGCATTGCGGCCAAAGCTGTCAGAAAGTACAACTTAACTTACCAAGGCATTGTGCCTCGTCCGTTGGAAACTTTTATTGAGCTGCATGGTCCCAGTGTGAATCGAGGCTAAGCCAGCAGCTCACGTTTTGTACAGTTCATATGTAATAGATACAGTGTATTAACCCAACCTCAATCTCCTGACTCATGTTCAAATAATAACGCTTGCGTTTTCACTAGAAATTAGCCACTTGGTTACCGTTAATGAGTGACGTACCTGCGATCACGAAATGATACCCGATTTGGGACCCTAATAAACGAAATGCTGCTACTTCAGCCAATGTAATTCCGCCTACACAGAGCACTAGAACTGTCCGCGAAGCATTTGCAATAGCGGAGCTGGTTAGTTGAGAAGGATCTTGCTTCTGATTAACCAGCAAAGGTCCTGACACAAAACCTCTCAACGCCTCGTCGACCTGGGCCAGATTGTCATTCTTTAGGAATCGCTCTACGAGGAGACAAAACAATGGCACGTATGAGCCTCCGAACACGTAACTCAAATCCGTCGGATGGCGGAAATCGACAGGATTGGTATTCTGGGGTACTAACTGCAGCTTACGAGACCAAGACTTGAAAGGGGTGCCCTTAATCGGAAACGGTAAACCAGTAACGGCTTTGGCAGCAATGTTTCCCAAGAAATCGGATCGTGGCAAGTTTAAACTTGCCTGGATACTAAAGCTGGCTGTACGTGTCTTCAACAAACTGCATTGCTGGAGACGATGCCAAGTCCACATATGCTCATAACCGTACGCTTGGGTGTACTTCCTCTGCCAGGTTTTGAACTCCTTGTCTGAGAATCCATCCTGTGTCAGGGAATACAAGCATAACAGCCGTAAAGTATTCACGGGCTCGATATGTCTCGCCATGCAATCTTCTATATACGCCAGACTTTCTTTGGTACTACTCCCATCCAGCAAGTCTTGTTCTACCCTTAACTGGTCCTCTAAAATTCCGGTTTTCCGTTTGAGAACTACCTATTAAAGAATGAACACTTAAATAGAACAAAAAGCGCAATGCGGCAAATCTATTCGTACTTCACAGGCATTGATGTGGAGGGCAATGGAACGTTGTTGAGCTTGAATGTCGCGTAACTCATTGGCTACAAATTTCTTCATCTCCGTAACTGACGTAGTATGTCGCTTTTCGGACCGAGACTGGATTTCTTTGATTTTCATACTCAAAATACTGAGTACAGTGGCAAAGTGTCTCCCACGGATCTAAGAACAGAAAGTATATTATCAGAAATAGTAAATAATAATATTAAATATAATATTAATACGAAACAATAATAATATTAAATGTAATGTACTGAACGTTTGGAGTCAAGTTACCTGAGCATAAACTTCATCTTTGGAGCTATGTAACGTAATCTTCTGTCTTTCGCCTCTAGTTTCCGGAGTACTTTCTTCCTGACTGATGTCCACACAACCAGCCCGGACGCTGAACACTTCGTCAAGCATTCCTTCGTACGTCAATTGGGAGAGCAATAGCGACATGAAGTCGATGTCGCGATCGAATACAAACAAGTGACCAAATTGGCAATGAGTCTGCAATGAGGCTGAACTGCTGGAAGTGTTAATAGGTCTCTCGGGTGGGATTTCCCGGGAGAGTACTTCCATGAGGGATTTAACGGTGTTGGATAGTTTTCCTAAGGCAATCACATTTGGAATGGAACCAAAGATTTCTTGTAAGCCGTTCAGGGCTCTGCTTATTGAAACTAAGAAAGACTGGTCGCCATTGACGACACTGGAATGGAAAAAGTTAATAAATTCCAAAGACAAGAGGTCGTTATCCAATGGGATGAAATCGTGATGATACTCGTGCAGACGAACGTGGCCTAGCACTCCTTCTTCTTCAAAAATGGCTTGGATAAAGTGAAGCGCTTTAGGAACCAGAATGCAGTGGTATTGGTACGGTGCAGGTGTGGGCGATCCAGATATGAGACTTTGAACGTGTTGGCAAACTAGACGAGCAGCACTGGTTACGGCAGGAATGACGTAAACTCGCGTTGGATGGACCCAAGGTGGTGGAGCATTTCCAAGCTTGAACATCTTATCAACACCATGCTCCCTAGTTGTCAAGGAATTAGAATTAACACGTCATTCGCTGGTTTCCAAGGATATTTTTTTTTTAAACTTATTACCTCAGAACTCGCGCTCCAACTATTAGATCCAGCGTTTTTAACAAGCTTTCATGAATGACCAAATCCTTCGCAAAGTCTGTGGTGCCTTTGCCAGCTTCCAAGCATGACAGAAGAGCTATGAATCGTCCACGTGACAGTTCCTTTAACGTCTCTAATTCTGGAAAAGAAGCACTCATTTCTTCATTCGAAAATACACGTCTCCAATGTGTACGTAATTTGTCAACAAAAACAAGACGACAGGTCTAACTGTCGAATAAGACAAGAAGCTAAAAGACGCCTATTCGGAGGAAATTTTCAGTTTTTTCCAGCATGTGGTGCCACCTCCTGGCAAAGAAGCGAATATTTTATGACGCCTTTTCGGAGGAAACCCACAAGCTGTCTGGCTCGGGCATTTAGGTTCTCCTTTTGATGCTTTTCGGAGTGCGTATAACCTGCGTTTCATGACGCCTTTTCGGAGGAAATCCACAAGTTGTTTGCCTCGGGCATTAGGTTCTCCTTTTGATGCCTTTTCGGAGTGAGTATAACCTGCGTTTCATGACGCCTTTTCGGAGGAAATCCCCAAGTTGTCTGCTTCGGGCATTCAGGTGCTCCGTTTGATGCCTTTTCGGAGTGAGTCTCCTATACTCCCCCTCCCTTCCTTTTTTCGCTCAGGATAAAATGCTATACCTAATCGAATCCGGACATGGAATGTACCCAGTAAAGCTAGGAACGAAATCCTCGTACATACGGGGTTCCCTTCACTTTCACGTTTTAGTGACAGTGCTCTAAGTGAAGGCCATGACAGACTTGACAAATTTTATCTATTACTAATTAATTGTAATTCGTAAAGATTTGCAACTTTTTTTTTCAAGCAGGTAATCGTATCAAGTTCCCATTTGTTTCCTGGACGCCTTTTTTTGTATTTAGAACCAGCGTGAGCATTTGCTCTTTGCGGCTTATCTAAGCGGTGCATACAGAACTGGTAGCATTACAGAATTAGTAACACACAAACATTGTTAGTTATCACGTTTCACATGTGGGCCAATTATAGCTGCCTATAATGTGGCCCTTTCCTCCTTGAGGATGGACATAGCACTTTTTATGAAAGAAATGATTGCTGGGAATGCTTTAGCATTACGGAGAAAAAGTTCAGCATTGTAATGGATCTTTAGTTTAGAGAGTTCTCTTATTAGTATCGCTCTTGATTTATTTAGCCATCTGCATTGGAAAAAAATGTGTTGTAGGTCTTGTTTTACGTGGACAGCAACCTGGACGCCTTTTAGGAGCAGTTTTTTTTATGTGTGTGTCTGTGTGTTTCATTCTCTTACATTTCTGTTTAATGTATTGCGAGTTGTAGTAGAAGACAATACAGACAATGTTTCGTACTTATTCGCTTAAGTCTACTTTTGCTGCTACACTTTTCTTTTGGTTCTGCGCTTATATTTTTTCCCCAATTTATTCTGTTCTGTGGGGCATGTCCCTAGCCCAACAAGAGCGTTTCGTGGGAAGGGGAGCGAAGGCCATACATGGTAGAATACCGTATACTGCAAGACTCACAGCAGAGGAAAAGAAGGGTGAAATAAATAAAGATGAAAAGAAAGGGTGGAGGAGTCGTGGGAAGGGCTTCGAACTCGCTCTCCGTCTCTACTTGCTTCGTGTAGCCTACATCGTTTCCATGTTTTAGGCAGTGAAGAACCTACTCTGACTTTCTTTACCATTCTTTACTACGTGAACATTTTTGAAGGTATTTTCTCTTCGCATGTGTTGTCGTCCCTAGTCCGAAAAGTATCCTACACCTATGTTTGCGTTAGACGCGAAGCCCCTAATAGGACAACGGACGAGACAACTCCAGATCTTGAAATTTGACGTAATTATAAATCAT
>JAGJRP010000829.1:0-28424 GCA_022832235.1 Lepidurus couesii | reverse complement strand
GCAATGCGAAATATAGCCGTGACATTACCCCCGGCCCGCTTTCGAACGTCCCGGTCGAAACAAGCAGACCACGCGTCAGTAGCGTCATCTAGGGACAATGCCAGGCTGAAATTAAAGTCAAGGTTACAAGCACATGGTTAACATCAGCAAGCGCACTACACACCTAATAGTGAATGATTACGGGTTAAACACTAGACTAAACCGTAGATACTCGGAAGTAACTCGTACGGAGGGGGAACGAGTACAACACTACAACTACACTGATTGTCTTGATCACTGGTCGACGATTCCCTCCATGGTCAGCGGGAGCACGCCTCCATGGTCACGCATCCTTACTTCTATGGCTCGCACGCGTCGCACAAGTGCGTCGATGTTGTAACTGGGTCTTCCAAAGGCGGCTGGCTCATGGAGCCGCAAGGTTGCCTCCAATTGCTCGACACGTGTCAGGAGCGCTTGGTTACGTCCAGCGGTTGCTCGCCATAGGCACAAACTCATGATGGCGACGATCACTAGCACTACCACGGTAAACGATCCGGAGATGGTTATTGAGGGATAGCTGACATCGCCCCATACACCGGGAGCTTCCTCGAAGAGATTTTTGCGCTGCTTGGCGGCTTTCTGGAAGGTATCCCACGTCGTTCTCCAGCTGGCGGCTATGTCACTACTATCCTTTTCCAACACCCTGATGTGGTCGGCCATTTCCGGATCCGCCCAGGTAAGGTTGGCCGTGGGCAGGTGTGGTTGGGTCAGATTAATTGAAAAAGCGGGAAAAGACCAAGCAGGCATGCGGAACGTGGTGGTTGACTGACCAAGAGAGTCCAAGGAGGCGGCTAAGATCCACTCTTGGCTGATGGCCACACATGCAACAGGGACCTCAATGATTCCCATCCCCTGAATTTTAATGGTACTGGTCTTACCCTCCCCGTTCCCTTTTAGGCTTGGGTGGCAAGCAATCGTCACTACGATGGGCTTTCCGGTTGAATACAACCATTTACGGGGCCCGACCCGTACTAAGGAGGAAGCATCTGTTTTCCTGACTTCTTTCCTACAGAACCGATCCGTGTTGTTTGCCTCCTCTTTTATCAGAGCGGCCATACAGGAGGGTCCCGTAGCGGTTCGTCGGAATTCTCGTACTGGAGGGCACACCTTGATTTCATAGGCCTTACACGCGTCAATTTCGGCCTGACTGAGTTCCACATATGTCTCCCTATCCCCGGAAATAGAAAAATAGTCAGGAAGATCCACAATCTCGCTTACAAGCTACTATCAGGGATAGGGACTGGTACATGCAGAACGCGAAATAAGGTGTGGTGGTACTGTGGTTCGTACAAGGGGATCTCAACAAATAATCGCAATTTCCCTTGATAAGCTGCGGAGTGGACACGGCAATGTTGGTATATAGCCCAGAGGCCGCCAAGGTCTCCCACGTCGACTCCGACCCATCCTTTTGGCAAAGCGGCGTTAATTTTTACTAGGACCTCGGCAAAATTAGTAGGGGGTACCAATAATGGAGATAGTACTCCAGCCGCCGCGGCCACCATGCCGTCGCTTAGAGTGTTTAAATACGAGTCGGCCCAAGAAAAGGCCCCTTGTATGGCCTTCTCCCACATGTCGATCTCGATATCGAAGAACCAGGCTTCTTGGTTATTTTGAAATTGAACTCTAACTGCCCCTTGGGAATTTTGGAATCTCGTCTCTAAGCCTTGGTACCCCTGGGCGAGCTTGTGCAAAATCTCAGAATTCTTCTGTGTTCTCCAGAAGGTACTGTTAATTAGGGTGGCTTGGTCAGCCACTAGATGGCTCACAAGGTCCTCTTGCTTCGTCATACCGGACAACCTACGGTTGATCACCTCGAGGTCACCATGCGATGCCGTTCCGAAAAGCCATTTCAGGCCTTCTCCCCCTGCGTCTATTAGGCCTCTCTTACGGCGATCCCCGCTCAGGTCATTGATTAGCCGCCCCAGCGCGGTCGATCGGGCCTGGAGCTCGGTCAGTCGTTTGTGGAATGTATCTATGCTCTGTACTACTCTTCGGTGCAGTTCATGTAACACCCCCTGGCTGTTGGTGAACTTTCTGCCGCTACTCGTTTCTAACTGGAGGGCCTCTCGGGTTTTTGCTAGCAGCTGGTTGAGTGGGTATGGGTCTACGTTCGTAACCATGACCCACCTGGCTCCGGCAAATATCACCTGTCCGTCTATGAAGTAGACGCCTTCGTGGACTTGGGGAACGATGGTTGCCAGGGCGCCATGTTGACCACCCAGTAGACCTAATATCACCCAGACCGCCACCCATTTGCCTATGAGCAAAAAGAACAGGGAAAGAATTTAGAGACTTTCGACCGCACCACTCTCAAACTCCATTATCTGGCGTGGAAGGGAAAGTGTGAGAGAAAGAAAGAGAGAGAGAAAGAGGGCTCAACTGCCGGGACCTGTAAAAGAGAGAGTAAAGTGAAGCAAACTGCCCTGTTCCTGGGGTCTACGAATTGTATTTTAAGACCAAAAAAAGAGAGTGATAGGGAAGCACAGGGTCACACTACCGATGCGAACATCTATCGCAATGTTAATACCCCCCCTCGCGAATGAGGCGCAAGGCAGCCATTTTATCACCGAGAAATTGAAAAGCCACCTCCATTGCCCGTAGCGCCCTTTCCATTTCTTCCTCGGCCAACCCTATGCTGTCCTCCAGCCCCTCAACTTGGGCACGCAGATCGCACAGCTCCCTACGGTCCCCAATCTCGCGACGAGCCATTCCCTCGGCGTACAACTGGCGGCGTTCCCTGCTCCGATCGCGATGGGCTTCTCGAGTCTCCGCGATAGGCCTGGGGACGAGGCCGCGGCGGTGCCGGAGACGTCCCGGGATCTCTCGCAACACCGGCATCCCCTCGTAGATGGGGTCTCCAGACGGGGTAGTGATGGGGGCCGTTTCGGGATGAGGTATCACAGCGCTCCCCACTACGCCCGTTTCCCTTGGGATGAGTGGGGTATAGGGCGGCGGCGCGTCACACGGACAAGGGGAACGCCAGGGCACAGGTGGTGGTGGTACCGAATAGTCGTCTCCCCTCAGGGGGCTACGCACCCAGAACCCGCCATCGGGTCCCTCGTAGGCTATAGCCCCTCGGGTTACGACGTCTGGTTGATGGTAGTTTGCCATTTTCACACTTCCTTCTCTTTTTCTTTTTTTTAAAAAAAAGAGATTTACTAGGTAGCACCGGGGATTCTGGAGCTGGTTATTCGCCCGAAGGACTTAGGGAGAGTGATGGACAAGTGCCCCTCTCAAGCAGATTTGACTTACTCGCCAGTGACTAGGGAACCGGTAGGAGGCGGGGCAACACCTAGTCGATCCAGGGAAACCTAAGGATTATCCCACGGTGTTTTGCGGAAACGGTCCGCTCCTATTCCTCCCCTTCATCACCTTCGCATCCATAGAATCTAACCTTCCCCTTGAGTCGTTGCGATCGTCTCACGCCCACCGGCTCCTCCGGATGAGCACTGTACGTTATGCTCTCCGTAACGCGAGACTCAGACTCCGGAGGGTTTGGATCGCCGGTATTCGGGCCCCCGTGGGAAAGCAAGTCAGCAGGTTCTATTGTCAATTCACTAGCTTCACTCGATATCTCAAGCGTCCGGTCGCACACTTCGAGATCTTGCTTGTCTCCCAACTTGACGAACAAAGTTGGTTCCTCAAAGCCGTGGTTTTAGGCGCGAAATGTGGACTGTCGGGTTTGCGCCTTTTCACCCCTTGTACCTCGTAATCTACGCGAGACGTTCTCCGGAGGATCTTGTATGGGCCAAAGAAGCGATGGAGAAGTTTTTCCGACTTCCCCACTTTCCGAACCGGAGTATAAACCCATACAACGTCCCCTACATTGTAGAAACACTCCTCGTGAGATTCGTCATAGCGTTCTTTTTGTTTTGCTTGTACTTTATCCAAGCGCTGTCTTACCACGCTAAAAGCTTCCGAAATACGACTTGCCATTTGACCCGCTCTGCTTAGGTAAGCGGAGTCGTCCATCCCGTCTACCTCGGCAGAGGCACCCATCGCCACATGAGAGGGAGTTTTGGTTCCCTCCCGTAGAGGAGATAGAATGGGGAGTACCCGGTGGACTCCTGCCTTGCCGTATTGTACGCGAAGGTCACAGCGTCTAAGCACTCATCCAAATCACGGTGGTTGCTGCTTACGTACATGGAAAGCATGTCCGCTAGCGTGTGATTGAGACGCTCGGTTAAGCCGTTACATTGGGGATGATAGGCTGTAGTCGTAGCATGATTAGTTTGCATTACCCTAATCAGCTCCTCGGTAAACTCTGCTGTGAAGCAGGTTCCTCTATCGCTCAACAAAGTCTCTGATGTCCCATGTCTCAACACGAGTTGTTGCACGAAGAATTTGGCAACTTCCTCGGCTGAGGCTGATGGGACAGCCTTGGTCTCGGCCCACTTCGTTAGATAGTCGACTGCTACAATGATGTGCTTGTTACCGCGCGGGGTCTCGGGGAACGCCCCAAGCAGATCAAGTCCGACTTTTTCGAAGGGCCTATCTACCTTGATCGGGACCATTAGACCTTTCTGTTTCGTCGTTTCTCCTTTCCGGGTTTGACAATCCGTACAGGAGGCGACGTAACGAGCGACTTCATTTATCATTTTAGGCCAGTAGTACCTTTTACTGATCTTGTCCCAGGTTCTTTTGAGACCTAGATGGCCAGCAGTGACGTCATCGTGACAGGCGTACAGAACCTCCCTTTTCAAAGAGGCAGGTACGCAGAGCCTCAGGCGACATTCGCCCCTTCTCACCAACATCCGAAAGAGTTTACCCTCTCGCATCGTGTACTGAACGACCTTACGTTTATCTATTGTCGTTGGGTTGATCGTCTCCAAGATGGTGATAAGCCTTGCCCATCTGGGATCTGCACGTTGCTCTTTTTCAACATCAGCTAAAAGTGTCTCAACTGCGTGAACAGCAATCCCAAACACTACTGGGCCGTTGTCGTCGCCTCCTTCAGCCGGGGGGTCAACGGGGTTACGTGACAGAGGGTCAGCATCATTATGAACCCTTCCACTCCGATGTACGATTTGAAACTCGTATTCCATCAGAGCGAGGGCCCACCTAGCTAAACGCCCTGTGGACTCCCGCTTTGTCGTTAACCAGCACAGTGCGTGGTGGTCGGTAACAGCTTTAAAAGGTTTACCCCAAACATACGGCCTAAATGTCTTTACGGCCCATACGAGAGCTAGACACTCTTTCTCGATGGTGGAATAATTCCGTTCACTTTTATTAAGGAGCCGGCTCGCATAGGCGATAACTCGCTCTTCACCATCTTGGCGCTGTGCCAGAACCGCTCCTATGCCAAAGTCACAGGCGTCAGGATGGATCTCAAATTCCCCATCCAACTCTGGGTGAGCTAGGATAGGCGCCGAAACAAGAGCTTGCTTCAGGTCTTCAAAAGCTGCCTGTTGCTCGACACCCCATACGAAGGGTGTATTTAACCTTGTCAACCTGGAGAGAGGTTCGGCCCTAGCTGAAAAATCTTTTACGAATTTCCGGTAATACGAGCATAGGCTCGTAAAACTACGAACTGCCGTAAGATTTATCGGCGTCGGAAAGCCCGTGACTGCTGTTAATTTACTTTCGTCCGGCCTAATGCCCTCCTGGTTCACTACGTGCCCGAGCACCTGTACAGTCTCGCAGCCAAAGTGACATTTGCTAGGTTTCAACTTCAGCCCTGCTTTACCGAAGCAAGCCAAAATGGCGTCAACGTCTACCACATGCTTCTCGAAGGTTTTGGAGAAAATTACCACATCGTCTAGATAGATCAGACAAATTTGCCACTTGAAACCCGCTAAAATAACGTCCATCATCCTTTGAAAAGTGGCTGGTGCGTTACAAAGCCCAAATGGCATTTTCGTGAATTGGTATAGGCCATCCGGTGTTATGAATGCCGTTTTCTCCCTGTCTTCTTCTTTTACTCCCACTTGCCAGTAACCTGACATAAGGTCCAAGGTGCTGAAGAACTTTGAACCTTGCATGGAGTCCAAGGCATCATCCGTCCTGGGCAAGGGATAAACGTCCTTGATCGTGACGGAATTTAGCCTCCGGTAGTCAACGCAGAAGCGCCACGTACCATCTTTCTTCTTGACCAGAACTACGGGGGAAGACCATGGACTGCTTGATGGTTCTACCACCCCTGCCTCTATCATCTCTTCCACCTGCTGCCTAATCAGCTCTTTTTCCCTGTAGGCGCTCCGGTAGGGAACCTGTGAAACGGGATTTGCGTTACCCGTATCTATTCCGTGTTCTACCACATTGGACGCACCTAGATCCTCCGAACCCCCGGCAAAACACATGCGATGCTTACTTAGCACCTCTCTTAAGTGCTTGCCTTTGATTATCGTCTAATCGATCAGAGATACAGCCATCCAGGGTCTCGTCAGTAACTACTCCTTTCTCGGCTTCAACCATGTGGGGTGTACCTGGTCTTCCACACTGCCTAAAACTGTCCCCGCAGCCACCCATTGGGCCTCCGGACCAAAGTTTACAAGCATTACCAGACCGTACCCACCCTGAAAGGTAGTTATGCTTCGACCTAAGCTAATCCCTTTTTCGATTAATAAGCGCTTCTCGGGTTCTACTAGGAAATCTTGAGCTTCGTCTTTAGACTGCGGTGTTAGGTTACCCTCACCCCATTTGTCTGAATCCTTGTTCACAAGGTTGACATGTATGGGCAATCCCGATCGTGGGGGAATTTTGTGAGCCTGCAAGGAGACTAACCTAAGCGGCCTACCTTTCTTCTTTCGACTTTTTCCTTTTGTGGCCAGCAACAAGCAACTAAAAGGAATGTCTCTCTCCCTGGGATCGCTAGATGTAGGATCAGCGATCTTACTAACATCTATGTCACTGTCGTATCCAGTTTTCTCGGTTGTCAGGATAGGTCTACTGTTGGGACTTTCTTTATGGATTTCTAAAGGGATTTCGCAACAATCTGTGCCCCCTGGGTCCCACGACTCGTCCTGACCCAACCTTGCCTCGTGGCACTCCACATCCACCACAACAAGTCCGTGGGAATCTTCTCTCGCGGCAGAGCCATTGCCTTTGGTTTCGCCCCCGACGGGTGTTAGCGAGCAAACAGCGGAAAAATTCGAATTCGCGCCTTGGTCTCTCGTTTTCGTGGGAGGGGCAAAGGGCTGCAAATTTTTACCTTCGTCTGCCGGCGGCCGAGTAATTGGCCTCTGATTTCTGCTAGTCTTCTCTCGTCGCTTACGTGAAATAAGGGCCCATAAAAACCGAACGAACGACACCGAAATTCGAGTTGGTGAGGGGAGTTTTAACGAAACATTCGCGAGCTGAACGTGTGGTGTGGTAGAAGCGCGCTGAGGAATATCCGCCTTTTGACCCCATGACCCTGTTTCCAGGGGAATTCCCCAACAAACTTCGTGTCGTTTCGTCCCCATACTCGTTTCCCTGGGAGGTACTTTTCTGGGCTGGTTCTGGATTGCGCGTGCCACGGTGTTGAGTTCGCTAACTACATCCTGAATCTGCCTAGCGAAGGTCGGGGGCTCCTTATAAGCGGTGTCGCGTACACATTCCTCGCGGCGTATCTCGAGTTGCCCTGCGGGGGTTTCCCGTGGGGCACTCACGCCGTTAGCAAGGACGTCAGTACAAGGAGAGACTAGGGGGCGCCACCTGTTGAGGAATTCTCGAACAGTCTGTAAGATCAGTTTGTACTTGAAAATTTGAAGCTGGTACTGTAACAGGGCTTCCCCGTAGCAGGATCTCGGGTTGAGCAAGGCTTGGAACGTCCTTGACATCCGAGAGCTGTGTTACGGGAGCCACTATAGCGTAGCCAGCTGGCGTACATTCTTCAATTTGATCTTCAAGCTCTCGTTCTATGCTCGTAGTTTGATCTGTCTCTCCTACCATTGCATCCTTCAATCTCCTATCTTGCTTCCCTGCCGGTTCCTCGTAAACTTCTGCCGTCCCAATTATGTGTTCCTCGTTGGAAAGAATTACGGGTAACTCTATTTGTCTGCGCGAACTCGGCTTTCGATCGGTTTCCCACTTTCTGATTCCACCTCGCTGCTCGGTGGCATTGAGCATTCCCGCTACCATTTCGTCCTTGTCTTTCGATCCCTTTAGGCAACAGGTCGCCTGTGCCATTACGTTGCTAGCGCTATCTCCGATGGGCTTTTCCTCACATTCCCGATGACCTGCGAGGGTAAGCCCATCATCCCTATATCGGAGGGTCACGTCACCTAATTGCCTAAGCAAATCGTTGCTTACGATCAGTTCTGCCAAACCGTTGTTAAAGACAACGGCTTTCGTATATACCTCCTTCCCTGCGAGTCGAACCGCCAGCAGCACACCACCTCGTATCTGGGCCCGCTCTCCATTCGCCACGACTATCTCGGGCCCATCCCAAGCTACCAACTGCGCCTGGTTACGTAGGGCCCAATCTTCCGATACTACGCTCACGGCCGCACCAGTGTCAATGATGGCTACCGTTTCGACACTACCTTCTCTCTGACGAGGTTGGGACAAAACACACATAAGAGGGGGATCTCAATGGCCTGGGCGACTCCGCCCCCCGGAGCCGCCCTTTTTAGTTTTCCGAACACGAATCTTCTCTATCGCTATCCGAACGTCGACCAGATGGTCTATCCGATTTCGCCTTGCCACCCTTATTTCTGCTCTGGGATGCTTTACTCCCCTTCCCCTTTCATGTTCCCTTGTGGTCCGAACCACGCTCCTTGGACTCGGGATTGGCACAGTAACGTGCAATGTGCCCTGGCTTATTACAGCAATAACATATAGGTTTCCCGTCATGCGTACGGGAATTGGGCGGATAGGAACGAGTGGGGGAATGTGGACGGCCAACCTTACCTTGCGGCTTCGCGAGGCTTTCGCGAAGCTGCTGGAATTCCCCGGCGAATGTACGAAGGGCCTCTGCAATGGCGCTAGATTCCGACGATGGACTGCTCCTCGGTCCTGGAGGTTCGACGGGCACGACAGGGGTGGGGGGTCCTTGTCGCCACACATTCACTCCAGCTATTGCGGCCTGCCTTGCACTGGCCTCTTCGTTCCTCATCACACTGGTCCACCACGATTGTGAAACCCGGCTCCTCTCCTGGCTGAACTCCAGGAGGTTTGCCTCTTCCAAAAACTTTTCGCATGTTTGCACATTCATGCGGGATATGGGTTCCACTAAGGCTGGTCGTAAACCGCGGAACAAGTGATTAAGCTTGTCGAAATCGGACATGTTAGGCTGGACTTCGTGGCACATGTTGATAACGTCCAAGTAATATTCCTTGGCACTTTCCTCCGGCCGCTGTACGCGCATCTGTAACTTGGCATTGCTGCGGAACACGCGGCTCTGGGGCACAAAAAACTTCCGGAATTCCTCTTTCAGTTCGTTCCAGGATGTTGGGGGTTGACCATCAAGGAGGTACCGGGTCGCGTACCACTTATCGGCCACCCCATCGAGGCTGGTAGGCAAACACTCAAGCCTATCTTGATCGTTCCAGCCGTTGAAGGTCGCCACTTGGTCGTATTTCTGGAGGAACCGCATAGCGTCCTCCTCGTGAGCCCCAGAAAATCTTGGGGCATTCAACGCCTTACGCAACTTACCGGGTGAACCGGGGTTTGCCATGGTTGGTGTAGGTCGGTTTGGGTCGGCGGGAGGATCCACGAGTCTCGCAACAGATCCCTGCAGGGAAGGAGTTGTACGACCGGCTTCCGTGGTCGACCTTTCAATCTCCTCCAACTCCTCCCGTATCGCGGAGAACTGGTACCTCCTGCGAGGGGTTTCCGGGCTGGATTCCGGCTCGCTAGGACCGGCGTAGCAGGTGAGGTCTGGATCCGTGCTCTGGGGACGGTCGGTTTCGTCTCAACAGGTATCTTATAAAGTATGGCTAATAAATCTTTGAAGTAAAATGTTATTATGTTTTAGGAGGAACAGGTTCAGCGCGTACCGTGCTGTTACCACGCACGTATACGACATATTGGGAGCGAGGACGAGGAAGCCATTGCCTGCATGTGTGGAACATTACATCAAAAGCAAGTTTCCGGATCCAACCGGCCAGTATGTAGGATAGTCAGAGTGGATGCCTGACGCCTGATAACAACGATGCGTAATGATGCGAATGATGCGTGATGCCTGACGACCCTTGCATGAATAAACGAGCCCTTTTCAGGGCTAAGGTCATATGAAATCAACAAAAAATACTGCTTCACAAGCTAAGCTTTTAATGTATTTTCAGGGCTAAAATCCATTCGGAAAGCTAATCCCCTCAGTCTTGGTCAGATGAAGTACAAAAAATACCGTTTCACAAGCTAAGCCTGACTCTCGAAAACCATAATTTGTGTTCTTTGTTTCTTGTATCAAAAGGTGCCAGAGAGCTAGCTTGTACCCTAGAAGTAAATGCCTTTATATAGAATACATTCTTGGATCAATATAATTTACTCTTTCACGGGTGAAATGTCCGATTCCGTGTCCTCGTATTTGTCGTCCGGTTCAAAATCTGCATCGTCGTCAGAGGGATAGTCCTGTTCAGTAAGGGTACTATTCAAGTTTTCTGAGGTATCAAAGGTACTGCTTCTTGGAAGCGGGTTCTTTTCCTACATAGTTTCTCCAATGTAGAACACTTGATATGCATTGGTATCCTATTTACCGGCAAAAGTAGCCCGTCCTCAGGAAACTGACAAGAGAAGTCTTGGGTCGTCACACCGGAGAACTGACAAGAAAAGTCTTCCATTTCAACTCCGGAAAATTGGCATGAGAAATCTTGCATGTTAGCTTTGGTCAAAGTTACTTCTTCTTCACTGTTTTCCTGCAGATTAACTTCGAGAAACGACTCCATATTAATTGCTGGTTGCGACTCCAAAGAAACTAAGGCAGGCTCAGAATCCGACGTACAAGTGCTTGTTGCAACTGTTGGGACAGAATTGCTTTCTCTCTGAAGGAGCAATTCTTGGACAATCTAAAACGTACACATGTCACTATCCTATTTGGTCTTTGTAGTGGTCAAAATGTAAGAGTATATATTTACGTTATGGCGTTGTCTTTTCTCAATAGCGGAGGTTTTCCGAGGTTTGGGTGGGCTTCGCAGCCCGGACACAGTAGCCGGCCTATCAAACTTGGTAGGGATAGCGGTTGGCAACAAACTCCTACCATGACGTTTTGTCCTAAGTCCCATTGCTAACTGTCGATCAACACTACTGTCAAATTGATCTTCGGTGAAATGATCACCACAGAGAGACACCCACTTGCTCATTTGGGATTCCACAAAATCAGCCCTAGTCCTTTCTACTTGCAAAACCCATTCCCGTCTTCTTTGTGCATCTTTTGGGAATTTATACATCCCTACACCAGCAGTAACATAGTTTTTACAACCGTAAGCAGCACACTGGTTACCAGAACTTTTAGTATTCGACTCTGATGGCAGCTTGTATGCCATTTTTTCACTAAAACTTAGGAAGCACAGAAGAAGTCTATAACAGTGCCAGTGAATAACAAAGCGCTCCTAGGCCGCGCCTCCACTATCTACGTCATGCTCCCGTGGCGGGAAAATGCAAAAAACTTCGCAAGCCCATAACTCAGGAAGGGCTTGTCAGAAAAATTTGAAACAAATTTTCCCGTTCTTAGAATAATGTGTACAATAAGAATCCATCCAAATATCAATACGCTATATCCGAGGCTGTTGCCCTTTAAGTAGGGAAGAAGTCCTCTAATAAAATTAAGACGCAAGATTTTGTCTAAAACTTCGTTTCCAGCGTGCATGAAAACTATCGTTTTCATGCACGCGTTTCGTTAGTGACCGAATCTTATCTGCGAAGTCACGTACTGGCTGTTTTACGAGTTGAGTACGGTTCTGCAGTTTTACTATAGCTTGGGATCCGTGGTGGCTATCTCCGTAGCGTTCGGAAAGGGCTGTTTTAAATTCTCGGTAGGTTGCTGGTCGAGGGGAAATTGCGTTATAGTAGGCACCGGCGCCTCCTTTCAATTTGATCACCGCGATTTTGAGTAGTTGGTTTTCGGACCATCCTACTGTGCTACCGATGCGTTCGAGGTCTTGGAAGAATCTTCGCACAGATGCATCGTGAGATTCTCCGGTAAATTCGGGGATCGCAGTCATCATTGTTGAGTTAAGCAATGGAGAGAGAATCTCGCTCAACTGTTCCGTGGTCAATGTTATCGGACTGGAGGATGTTGATTCTACGGCAGGCATTTTGAATTATGATTTTTATGTTTTTACTTACGGTTAAAACTAGCCTCGGCTTGCTTGAGAGAGAGATATGGACAGTGAGCTTAAAAAGGTAAGGCAGAGGGATTGGCGTTTGGAAGGTTTCCGGAGGTTGGTAGGTTCGAGAAACCGCTGCCACCAGTGTAATAGTCAGATAAAATGTGATTTAATAAGATGTATTAAATCCGTTGACTATTAGCTGGACGGTACAGTTTGGGGTGAACAGTGGTGGAAAGGTTCACTAGGTAACTCAAACTGTGGAGGTCCAAAGATACGGCTGGCTAGTGAAGAGGTAGCAGGCTTCTGAGTAGCGGTTCGGTCCTTAAGGATCGAAGATGGCTTTTGGGTGGAAGGTCTCGGTACGACGAGTACGGCTCAAAGGTCGGACGAGGCACTAGACTGATTGCACTAGTATGCAAGCGGTAGCAAGGTAACCGTAGTGTCTTGACTGGGAGTAGAGAGAGTGTGGAGTGGGTGAGCTGCAGGTCAGCGTGTCGTATTTATAGGCCTGCTCAGCCTATTGAAGATGCTAAATCGGTCTCTGTCCTCGTATGGGTATCGCTTAGTTCTTCGTTCAGGTAGGCTCCCGGAGCGTAGTGTGGCGAAAAATCCACCGCTCGTAGGCTTCCGTCAGTGGCCTACGTGTCTTTTGAGTGGCCTACGTGCTTTTTGAGTTTTCTTGTGTTTCGGTCGAGGAAAAGGAATACAATTGTTGTCGGAATACAATTGTTGTGGGAGAGTCCTTTCCCGTGTTCCACGTTTGCTCTCTGAAAACGTTATCCAGCCTTCGACTATGGCGAAACCCGAAGAAGCCGGAGGCAGTGATGTGACTCGGGCTATGTTGGCGATGATGCATCAGATGCAGCAAAAGCAACAGTCACAGATGCAAATGCAACAACAATTCCAACAACAGTTTCTGGCCCAACAGCAAGATACGCAGCAAATGTATAAACGGTTGGCAGACCAGTACTCGTCGGCTGATTCCACGTCATCAAACAGTGTGCCCGTGTTCCCCGAGTTCAAAGGGGATGACGTCACAGCTTGGTTACGGAACTTTGGGCAAGTGGCTGTGCTTCAGGGTTGGGACGCGGCGACGAAGTTCAGAATTGCCGTTTCTAAGCTCAACGGAGTGGCTCGCACGTGGCAAGATATAGGGGGCGAGAAATTGCCGGATTGGCTGTCGTGGAGTCAGCAACTTCATAAAGTTTTCGGACGGAGTTTGACCTTGGAAGAATGGCTTGGCGAGGTTCAAAAACGAGTACAGCAGCCTGGGGAGTATATAATCCAGTATGGCCTTGAGAAGGCTGAGTTATATCGACAATGTCCTCATGGAATAGGCGAGGCTGACATCGTCCCATATTTAATTCGTGGTCTGGCTTGTCAGCAATACATTCCGGCATTACTCGTGAACCCGCCTGCTACTGTGAGTGGTTTCATTGACACCATCCAGCGATTGGGAGGCGGAATGAGTTTTTCAGATGCTGGCGCTTCGGTAGGGAAGTTGACACCCATGCCGGATATTCATCGTCCTTCATCTATCGCTACCCGTTCGTCGCAGATGTGCAACTCGGACTCATCTCAGTCGCGGATGCTCGATCCCGTCACGGAGTTAACGTCCACGATGAGACAGCTGACACTACAGCTCAGCCAGAGTGTTCCTGCGAAGAGGAGCGACGTTAATACCGGGGAGGTGGTCCCAGGCGAAGAGCGACCCCGAAGATCATTGGATCAGATTCAATGTTATGTATGCAAGGCGTTGTGTCATCTACGTCGCGACTTTCCAACGAATCCGCCAAAGGTCTCGGGAAACGGGCAAGCCGCCTAGTAGGGGCAGAGTCGGCTGTTGTTTTGCAAGTCCTCGGTGAAGTGTCTCAGCTCCCCACTTTACAAGCTAGGATTGGAAACGTGGGGTGTGTTGAAGCTCTGGTGGATAGTGGAGCCACTGGCAGTCTGGTGAGACATCGGGATTTGGGGTCGTTACGTAACTCCATCGCCGACAAAGATTGCTCGGGCTTCCGTAGCCCAAACGGAAAATCATTCAGCTCTTTGGGTTCCATTCCGTTGACGGTGGAAGTACTTGGGCGAGTGGTGGAGCTGCCTCGAGTTTCAGTCGTGGATGATGCCCCGTTCGCATTGATCATAGGTGGCGACTGGTTAAGGAGGAGCGATGCGACCGTCCGAGCGCGTAATGGCCGCTTTGAGATCCAGTTACCTGAGTCTAAGAGTGAACATGGTGATCAGATTTGCGCAAGGCTCGGAAGAGTGGCGTGATTCGGCCACGAAAACGGAATCTCCAATGGAGGATAAGACGTTTCCGAAGAGTCCCGCGGATGTATTAAGGCTGTTGCTGGTCAGAGTGTCGATATTCCTGCTGGGACGCTGCGCTTCATCGCCGCGAGTGTGGAGATCGGCAAGTGCACTCTGCACCTGGAGCCAAGATTGCACGTCAAACCGGGGCGCGAGTGGACCTCTCCTAGTTGCTTATTGATGGCGGAGAATAGGACGGTACACGTCACAGTTTTAAACTTCGGAGATCAACCCGTTCAAGTCTCAAGAGGGGAAACCTTAGGGCGTTGCCGCATGGTTAAGGATCCCTTGAAGAAGTCGTCCGGGATTCCTCTTGCCAGCAGTATTGGTGTCGAATCTCCCTTGGAGACACCTAGTAATGAGGTGGTGGAGATGCGATTGGGGGAAGACCTGACTCCTGGAGAGCGAGACCGATTGCTGGCGACGCTCCAGGATTACCGGGAGTGCTTTGCGAAGTCAAAATCAGATTTGGGGTTTTGTGACTCCCTACCCCATAAGATCGACACGGGGGATGCGCTACCGATCTCGGTACATCCTAGACGGATACCATACCAAGAGCGGCAAGTTATTCGGGAACAAGTGGATGACATGCTGTCCATGGATGTTGTCGAGCCATCCGTTACAGTGTTCTGGATCTTTTTTAAAAGATTAGATCAGATCAGATCAATCGGAAATTTTTTATCTGATCGGCGTTGACCCTAAATTGCAGAGATCTGATCGATCTTTTCGAGAAAATGTACCGATCCCGACCGATCAAAATCAGGTCATCTAGTGGCCATTTCTATTCAGTTTCTAACACCAAAGCGCTTTGGCCACTCTTATGTTTTCGCGACATCGCGGGATCGCCGTCCTGCCGGGCCGAGACCCGCGCATGAGAGACTTTGGGCAAGTTCGGGTCGGCTTCGAAGTCGAGAGCCCATCCCCTGGCAATGGGACCGAACGCGGCGGCTCCGACTAAGCGGGTAATGCTTCCTACATCGCGTTCAGCGGAGCCCGCAATTGGCGGCGCGAAGAAAAAGTCCTTTTTTTAGATTGAGCGTTGAAAGTAACCAGAGCACCTACAGACTTGTTTAAGGATTCAAAATAAAGATAACGATGATGTCCCTATGAGTACCGGGATCGATTTTCAATGCACTCATAAAGGCGCTAGGCCTCCGGCCAACTGTCCCCCCGTGTTATAAGGATAGGACAATTTGAAATTTGGCGGAAAGGGGCGGAGCTTAAATCGCTAAATAATTAATTACTCGGTTAATATGCATAATTGACATAGGGGTTTTTTCATCCAGAACTTGTAGTTTGGTCTCTTCTATAACATCCTCCTTTAATACTCCCCCTTTAATACTTTTACTTTGTTACTGTATATTACAGTAACAACTGTATATTACAGTATAAGTAATAAATGCGTTTTTCGTTATCAATTCACGTCTTTTTAAGCATAATAGTAGTTAAGTTCATTCCTATATGATTGTTTTACACAAAATGATCTGATCTTTGATCTGATCTGATCGATAAGGGTCCTTTTTTAATCTGATCTAGATTTTCTCTAATTTTGCAACTTTTGATCTGATCGGGTGGAGAGAAGTTCACGGAAACGATCTAAGATCACGCAAAAAGCATCGATCCAGAACACTGATCTGTTAGTCCGTGGTCCTTTCCGGTTGTTCTGGTTCGAAAGAAGGATGGAAGACCCCGATTTTGCATAGACTATCGTCGTCTTAATGACGTGACACGGAAAGATGCATATCCACTTCCTAGGATAGATGATGTGTTGGACAGGCTGGCGGGAGCCACCTATTCCACCACTCTGGATATGTGTCATGGATATTGGCAAGTAGGTTTGCTAAAGGAGGACCGACAGAAGACGGCATTTTGTACCCCTGATGGACTTTTCCAATACAAGCGTATGCCACAGGGTTTATGCAACGCTCCTGCATCGTTTCAACGTCTTTTAGATCGGGTCCTGGTGAGTTTGAAGTGGCGATATTGTTTAGCCTATTTGGACGATACCATGGTATTCTCTCGCACTTTTGAAGAACATCTCGAGCGATTGTCGTTGGTGCTGGATTCTTTGAAGCGAACCGGGTTGTTGCTTAAGCCCAGCAAATGTCTCTTCGCAAGCCGAGTGATTCTCTATTTGGGACACGTGATCTCGGAAAAAGGCATCCGTCCAGATCCCAGCAAGATTGAGGCCGTGTCCGATTACCCGACTCCAAAGAACCTCCGTGACGTGCGAAGCTTTTTGGGGCTTGCTTTCTACTATCGGCGCTTTATTTACAATTTTGCTAGCATCGCGTGCCCCCTGAATGATCTGCTGAAGAAAGGAGTCATTTGGATTTGGAAGAACGATCAGGAGCAGGCATTTCGTCGCTTGATCACGGCAGTAGTATCCGCTCCCACCTTGGTCCATTATGATGAAGCTGCCCCTCTTATTTTACGGACGGACGCGAGTGGTACTGGTTTAGGTGTGGCGCTGTTGCAGCTGAATGAGGGCGATGAAGGCGTTGTTTGCTATCTGAGTCGAAGATTGACGGATGCTGAACGTAAATGGCATAGCAACGAACTTGAATGTATGGTAGTAGTTTGGCCGTCCAGAAACTCAGGTCCTATCTACTAGGTAAACACTGTACACTGCGAACGGATAACATGGCAGTAATGTGGTTGTTAAAAAAATGGGACGTCTCCGGGAAGTTTGCTCGTTGTGTCCTGGCTTTACAGGAGTTTGACTTCAGTATCCAGCACATTAAGTGCAATCAGAATGTGGTTGCAGACGCACTTTCTCGCATTCCTGAAGCAGATTTTCAGCACATTTGTACGACGATTACTCGGTCGCAGAACAAGAGGGATGACTTCGGGTTGCAGCAGAGGGGCGACCGGTTTGTGGGTGCCATCATCGGCTCGCTGGAGACCGGAGAGTCAAAATACTCCAGTAATTTTACTGTGAAGGATGGTGTCCTCTATCGCACTTTGGGGACCACAGGAGAAGATTTAGGCTGCTTGTACCACGTTGTTTGCGACGGGTTGTGCTGTCGGAATGTCACGACAGAGTCAGTGGAGTACATGCCGGTATCGCCAAAACACTGGACAAGGTTGGTAATCGGTATTGGTGGCCGGAAATGGGCAAATATGTGCAGGAATACTTAAAATCCTGTATTCGATATCAGGCGTTTAAACCGGTAATTGGAAAACCAGCTGGAGAATTACAGCCGATTTGGCTTTCAACATTCCGTTCCATACAATGGGTATCGACCATATAGGACCACTTCGCCCAACTGGTCGGGGAAATAAGCACGTTCTGGTAGCCGTAGACTACACCACCCGGTGAATTGAAGCTGTCGCCGTTCCCGATACCTCGGCTTCTGTAACTGCGGAGTTTTTGTTAAACCAGGTGGTCTACCGGCACGGCGCTCCGCTTAAACTGATAAGTGACAGGGGAACCGCGTATACTGCTCAACTATTTGAAGATGCCCTGGATACTTTAGGGGTACGGCATGCGATGGCTGCTGCATACCACCCACAGACGAATGGGTTATGTGAGCGAACCAACAGAAGTTTAATTACTGTGATGGCACTTTGTCTTGCCGAAGGTGAACGGAATTGGGGTCTTTTCGTTCCGCAAGCCGTTTTTGCACTGAATACTTCGCGTCAAGAAACCACAAAGTATTCTCCTTTCGAATTAGTGTATGGAAGGCCTCCCGTCCTACCGGAGTACACCCAGTATCCGTGGCCGGAAGAAGAGGTGGGTGGATACCGTACCTTCCTCAAGCGGGTACGAAAGATGTTGCGGCTGGCTCGTCGGATAACGCAAGCCACCCAGCGAAAACAAGCAGATTACGCGAACGCTCGTCGAAGCCCGGCTCCTCCTTATGCTGTGAATTCGTTGGTCTGGGTACTTCGACCCAGAAGAAGTGGCGCAGGAAATCGGAAGTTTCAGACCAGATATTCAGCCCTTTCGAGTGATGCGACAACTCGCTCCTGTTACTTACAAGGTAGAGGACTTACCCGGCCGTCATACTAAGAAAAAATGGCGCATTTTTCCTGTCCACGTGAGTCAGATGAAACGGTTCAAAGCCGGTTTTGTCAGCGATAGCGACTCCGGAACTGACAGTGAAGATGTCGATGGTTGTAGTGACCCGATCGAGTGCAACGAAGAAGAGCCTTCGTCGTTACCATCGATGGATGAACAGATTCCTGGCTAGTTACGTACTCGGGCCGGAAGAATTGTCCGTCGACCTCGTTGGTTTGGAGAACGTGTCGAATGATGTTCACCAGCATTACACCTAGCTATGTGCCTTTTCATTGTAATTGTTTGGTGAAGGTGTATCGATTATTGTTTTGTTTCGGGCTCGCGCCGGGGGCGGCGCTAACGGGTAGTGTGGTCGAGTGTGGCGAAAAATCCACCGCTCGTAGGCTTCCGTCAGTGGCCTACGTGTCTTTTGAGTGGCCTACGTGCTTTTTGAGTTTTCTTGTGTTTTGATCGAGGAAAAGGAATACAGTTGTTGTCGGGAACTTGAACGATATAGTCTTTTCTATCTGTCTACGTTACAGTAGGCTGACAGCTAAATTTATTAGGCTATGAGTTAAGTTAAATTTGGGTTCTTAGGTATAGCGTAAAGGTGGCCTCACACTTGAGTGCCTAAGCCCTTAAGGATAGACACGTCACAGACACAACACGTCTACCTGTCGTGAGCAGGAGGTAGAGGCGGGGGCAAGGTAATTCGTAGGATGTGGCGAAAATAGTTTTCTTCCAAGTCANCCTCGTATGGGTATCGCTTAGTTCTTCGTTCGGGTAGGCTCCCGGAGCGTAGGCTGACAGCTATATTTATTAGGCTACGCGTTAAGTTAAATTTGGGTTCTTAGGTATAGCGTAAGGCTGATCAGGACTAGGCAAGGAGGCCCACGAGATATTCTAATCTCGGCACGAGGGTGTCCTTGTCTTGTCCTATTAAGTTAGTTATATCTTAGTATTCAATTAACACTGCATAGATACACTTGATTAGTATTAGTTCAATTAACTCGTCCTATAATGTTGTCATTCAGATTTTAAATTATCCGTGTTCTAATTCTGCTCCTTACATCATTAAGCCGACGTAAGTCTATGCAAAACCGGGGACTTCCAACCTTCTTTCGAAACAGAACAACCGGAAAGGACTACGGACTAACAGATGGCTCGACGACATCCACGGACAGCATGTCATCCACTTGTTCACGAGTAAGTTGCCGCTCTTGGTACGGTATCCGTCTAGGATGTATCGAGATCGGTAGCGCATCTGAAGTGTCGATCTTATGGGGTAGGGAGTCACAAAACCCCAAATCTGATTTTTACTTCGCAAAGCACTCCCGGTAATCCAGGAGCGTCGCCAGCAATTGGTCTCGCTCTCCAGGGGTCAGTTCTTCCCCCAATCGCATCTCCATCACCTCATTACTAGGTGTCTCCATGGGAGATACAACACCAATTTTACTGGTAAGAGGAACTCCGGGCGACTTCTTCAATGGATCATCAACCATGTGACAGCGCCCTAAGGTTTCCCCTCTTTAGACTTGAACGGGTTGATCTCCGAAGTTTAAAACTGGGACGTGCACCGTCCTATTCTCCGCCATCAACAGGCAACTTGGAGAGGTCCACTTTCGCCACGGTTTGGCATGCAAGCTTGGCTCCAGGTTCAGAGTGCTCTTGCCGATCTCCACACTCGCGGCGATGAAACGCAGTGTCCCTGCAGGAATATCGACACTCTGACCAGCAACAGCCTTAATACCTCCGCGAGACTCTTCGGAAACGTCTATTTCTACCAGCGGATTATCCTCCATTGGAGATTCCGCTGTCGTGGCGGAATCATGCCACTCTTCCGAGTCTTGCGCAAATCCATCATTCCGATGACCATGCTCACTCTTTGACTCCGGTAACTCGATCTCGAAGCGACCATTACGCGCACGGACGGTCGCATCGCTCCCCCTAAGCCAGTCACCACCTAGGATCAATGCGAACGGGGCATCGTCCACGACTGAAACTCGAGTCAGCTCCATCACTCGTCCAAGCACCTCCACCATCAACGGAATGGAGCCCAAAGAGGTGGATGTTTTTCCGTTTGCGCTACGGAAGCCCGAACAATCAGTGTCGGCGATGGAGTTACGTTACGACCCCAAATACCGATGTCTTACCAGACTGCCGGTGGCTCCACTATCCACCAGAGCTTCAACACACCCCACGTTCCCAATCCTAGCTTGTAAAGGGGGAGCTGAGACTCTTCACCGAGGACTTGCAAAACAACAGTCGAATCTGCCCTTACGAGGCGGCTTGCCCGTTTCCCGGGGCCTTTGACAGATTCGATGGACAGTCGCGACGTAGATGACCCAACGCCTTACATCCATAACACTGAATCTGATCCAATGATCTTCGGGGTCGCTCTTCGACTGGGGCCACCTCCCCGGGATTAACGTCGCTTCTCTTCGCAGGAACATTCCGACTGAGCTGTAGTGTCAACTGTCTCTTTGTGGACGTTAACTCCGCGACAGGATCGAGCATCCCAGACTGAGATGAGTCCGATTTGCACATCTGCGACGAACGGGTTACGATGGATGAAGGCCGATAACCATCCGGCATGGATGTCAACTTCCCTACCGAAGCGCCAGCATCTGAAAACCCCATTCCGCCTCCCAATGGCTGGATGGTGTCGATGAAACCACTCACAGTAGCAGGCGGGTTCACGAGTAATGCCGGAATGTATTGCTGGCATGCCAGACCACGAATTAAATATGGAACGATGTCAGCCTCTCCTATTCCATGAGGACATTGTCGACATAACTCAGCTTTCTCAAGGCCATACTGGATTATGGACTCCCCAGGCTGCTGTAAACGTTTTTGAACCTCGCCAAGCCACTCCTCCAAGGTCAAACTCCGTCCGAAAACTTTCTGAAGTTGCTGACTCAACGACAGCCAATCCGACAATTGCTCGCCTTCTATATCTTGCCATGTACGAGCCACTCCGTTGAGTTCGGATACAGCAATTCTTAACTTCGTCGCCGCGTCCCACCCCTGAAGTACAGCCACTTGCCCAAAGTTCCGTAACCAGACTGTGACGTCATCTCCTTTGAACTCTGGGACCACGGGCACACTGGCTGATGACGTGGAAGCAGCCGGTAAATTCTGGTCTGCCAACCGCTGATACATTTGTTGCGTATCCTTCTGTTGGGCCAGAAACTGTTGTTGAAATTGTTGCTGCATTTGCATCTGCGACTGCTGCATTTGCTGCATCTGATGCATCATTGCCATCATAGCCCGAGTTATATCGCTGCCTCCGGCTTCTTCGGGTTTCGCCATGGTCGAGAATTGTTCAATGTCTATAGAAGGCACACGTGTGGATCGGTGGAGAACTCTCCCACTCCGCAACCAAGTTCCATACACACGTTTTCTGTTCAATTGCAAGTCACCGCACTCTTCCACGGGACTATCACTTAATTCCTCACTGTAATATGAGAAAATAGAAATAGAACAATGCAATCACACCGCTGCCACCAAATTGTAACGTAGACCGGTTGAAAAGACTATATCGTTCGAGTTCCCGACAACAACTGTATTCCTTTTCCTCGATTTAAACACGAAAATCTGAAAAGGCCCGTAGGCCACTGGCGAAAACCTACCGGTGGTGGACTTTTCGCCACACTAATTCATTTTGGTTAGGACTGTTAAAAGGATAGCTGTTGACGTTTGGTAGGGATAGCGGAGCTATCTAATCTATTAGTAATGATAATTGAATTGAATCGTATTGGTAAATGATAACTGTCTAAACCCTCTTAGGTAACAAGCCATGAGAAGTTTCTCGATGTTACGGCTGTCCATTTGCATAACACTGCAACGTAACGGCTGTCTATTTGTTAACGCCGCAACGTAATACAGTTACGTTCACAGATCCGGTCAAGTTGATTGGGAAGATTCCCCTTTTCTTGCTATCGCATTCAATTTTTCCAAGTTTTCCATTTGCTTTTCCATTTTCCGTTTTCTACCCCGACGGAGAGCCTCACATCTCCCGCATTCTCTTCTACGTCTCTTCTCCGTCATCGAACTCGGAGGGTGACAGCGTTGGGTACATGGACTGTACCTAAAAAATCGCAGCTTACGGACTCGTATGTTGTGGATACTCTGTCGGCTCGAACAGAACCCTCGTAAATGTCTATACGTAGTCCAAATGTAATTTTAGGTTAGATCAGTACCCCAAACCCCCTCGTAACCCAAGCCTAAACCAGGGCAGGGATAACAACCTGAACCCAGCAGGGGCCCAACGACGCAGGAGAAAACAAGCAGCATGCCAACCCAAAGGACGCAACCCAAGCCTAAAAAACGGGTTACCAATCGAGGCCACAGAGGGTAGACGCAACCAAGGACGCAACCCAAGCCTAAAAACGGGTTACCAATCGAGGCCATAGAGGGTTGACCAGACCAAAGCACAACCAGATTTCGATGTCCAGCCGGTCTATAAATACGGACCCACCGAGCGTCAAGAGGCATCAGTTCACCCCTGTTCGTCACCCAGTTACCCCAGTACCTCCGCAGTTATCCCCCAGCTCATCCCCACCACCGTCTATCGAGAGAGCCAGCAGCCAGCCGCCTTCCGAAGCCATCCACCGAAGACAGACGCCTTCCGAAGCCAGTCGCCGATAGCCAGACCCGCTAATCCTTATCATCCCCTGACACGTTCGCCGTCAGTACCCAATTCCCGTCATATCCTATCTGTTCCGGATGGAACATGTGAATTTATGTTCAAGGCCAGGAAAAAACATGGTGGTTTTCTCTAGCCCTAGATCGCCCCTAGCTGCACGTGCTCGCGAAGTCAGGAACTGATATAACCTTGCGAGAAAAGGCGAAGCTGGGGTGAAGCGGAGACAGGGCACTGGTTCATGTTCGACGGGGGAGTTCTTTTCAGTTGGGCAATAGAAAGGTTGTGCAGCAACAGAGCGTGCTAGCAGGTTGACGGAGTTTTGATTTGGGATAGTTCTGGTGTACTTGAGCGAGCAGTCAAGCCAATTTCGAAGTCTTATAATTTGTTACCTAGTTTGGTGTGAGCAATACATGTTCAACGTTTTTTTCCTGCATAAGACCAACGCTGTTCCTTCATTCCGTTACAAAACACTATCTTCCCCCTGTCCCTCTGTAACCAAGTAACCATCTCCCTGTCCACTTCTCTCTGTACTAGTCCCCGCTGATAGTAAACTTAAATACATAAGTTAAACTCACTATCACAATAATAACTCGTCCAACACGAAAAAAAGCCTTCTCTTCTTTCAAGATCATTAGTTAGACTAAAAACAAACGAAGTCTCCCCTTATTTGCAATGAAAAACTGCAGTCCTTCCTGGCTCCCAGGAGACAAAAGAAGCCGATCCACGTGTATTTTCCCCCCGCCTACTTGTAACGCAACGCAAGAAAGAAACGAAGAAATACTTTGTAAATACAATGTAAATCTTTCTATCATCTCCCTCATGCTTTTCTAACTCAACGACTCTCCCGCCTCCTTTTCCGTATCGTTTGTCAGTATCGCTGCGACATTCAGGAAAATAATAAAGAATCAACCTCCTCCAAGACCAGATTAAACTCCTTCTTGTAACTAGAGGGCCATAAAAAATCCCCCCAAAATCAACCAACTCTTTGTTTATAGAATTTCTGACACGCTTCATCCCTGATAGCAACTAAAGACTCCCTCCTTAAGCGGCAAGGACTCAATCGCTTGGGCGTATAACTGTATACAGAAGCGGTCCATCCATCCAGACGGAACAGATTTATGAGCGCAACTCTGCTATGACTGCAACGCATGCCATAGCCCGGGAATTAATATTATGTCCTTTCGCGCCAAAGGTCGATGAGGCACATCATGGCACTGGTTCAAAAACGGCCACCCAAACCCAACCTCCCTCCTTGACGATAACAACCGTCAATCAGCAACGCTGACTCAGAAAACGCCGAATGAAGATGAGTAGAAGGGCAAACCTCCCTTTCTCGGAACGGACCAGGTGGACCAGACTAAGCGGCCCAACGAACTCCGAAAAACTCTTCCGTCTAAAGTTCAGAATCTTTTACGCCCCTTTCGGGCGAACCTCTCCTCCTCCCTGCTCAAGTCGCGAAAAGACACGCCAGAACTTTCCAAACCAAGTTCGGCCGGCTGGCCCGTCCAACTCTTCCCTTGACAGCTTCCTAGCGTGGCCCAGTGAAACATATTCGGAAATTACGGCGTCGTACGTTGTGCCGTAACGTTCATTGCGTGCAAACTTACGCTCGATGGCGAAAAGGCCGCGTAGCGCCGCACTTCTGTTATCGGGAAGATCGACAACTGACGATTTCCACGGTAAACTAACTTCGTAGTGGCTTCCATCGTGTCGTAGGGTAGATTCAAAGATTTATAATGCCTTCCGGTTGTCTTGACTGATTGGACGCTTTGCCGTACCGACTCCAAATGATTCGATGATCCAAAAATTCTCGAGCAGTTCATCCAAGTGGTCGTCCCTTGCAGGTGGTAGGTTAAGGAGGTTACAACTAGGTGGCGCTGTGATCTGCCCTTTGGGAATCTTGCCAACTGCACACCAGCCGAAGGGCGTTTGCATCGCGATCGGAGCTGCTGCTGTTTCTTTCGATGTTCGAAGCTCCAATTGGCGATGGGCTCCCGGGACATCCATGCCCAGAAGCACTGTAACCTTCGTCGAATCGACGGCTGGGAGGTCAATATCGAACAGGTGTTCCCATCGGGTCTTCAATCTTGGCCAGTTAACTGATCTTCTTGAGACATTCAATCTTGGTACGGTTAGGGCATCCGTTACGTCAAAGCACGAGTTCTGGTCGAGGGACTCAACTTTAAGGGTAACTTTCCTGCTGTTCATGATTGGGTCCTGACCATGGAAGGTCCCAATCCGCAAAATTTCGGTTCCGCCCTCGAGATGGAGCTTGTCCGCAACGTCCTGGCGGATCAAGGAGACTTCGCTCCCGCTATCAAGCAGAGCGAAAGTGTCAAGGTAGGCGTCATCAGAGCGGAGTCTCACAGGTACTACTGCCAATAGCACCTCAGTGTTATTCGCGTTCGCCGTCACATGGTTAACATGTCGGATGTCGTCAGGGTCTTCGGTGTCACCTCCGGCTGCAGCGCCATTTCGTTTCGATGTACCGCTCGGACCTTTCCGGTCAAAGGCTCGTGGGGCGTCGTGGAGAAGAGGGTGGTGATAGCGCTTGCAACCGCTAGTACCACACTCCTTCGTAGAGGCGCAGTCTCGGCCAATATGTCCCTTCCGCAGACATCGGAAACAAATGCCATTTTCCTTAGCCAGTCGGATTCTTTCGGAAGTAGACAGGGACGTAAACTTCTTACAATCCTTCGTTTGGTGCTGCTCCTTGCAGGCGAAGCAGACCCAGCTTCTTTCGGAGTCTTCAGCCTCTAGTTTCGTGGCTAGGACTGTCGGGTGTGACATATTGTCCTTTCGTGGTTTAGACCCAGCCTTATTAATCTTGTGACCCTCGCTCCCTTTCGGTTTAGTTGTGTCGGTGTTGCCCTCTATTGGTCGTACTCTTGTCTCGACCTTGACCTCGTACTGGAGCCAAGAGTCGAAGTCCAATAACGTAGGAAGTCGCGGTTCTAGACGTAATACCTGGCGACCCCATCTACTTCGGATACCCACGGGCAATTTACCTAACAGTTGCTCCAATGTGACGGCCGATGATAACTCCTGCTTGTATCCGCTGAGGAGTAACGTGGTGACCGATCCGTGCAGTTTTCCCGAAAAGGTCTTCAGTGATTCAAAATCATAATTCTTCAGGTTCGGAAGGTCGATGAGGGTCTTGATATATGAGCGAGCCACTAGGTGGGGGTGGCCGTACTTGTCTTGTAACTCCCGTAACGCTTGTCGGTACAACACAGGGCTGTGTAGCGTCTCGGCGATACTTTCGCGGATCTTCGGAGTCAGCAATTGACGTAAAATCGCGATTCGTTGCGAGTCACACGGCACCACGTCGTGGATTAGAGTTTTAAAATTGCCGATGAAGAGGGGCCATTCCCTTGGGTTGCCATCAAAGGGATTCAGGTCGAGCCTTGGCATGACGCCCGCAAGCCAAGGCGCGTAGGGAGGGGCTGCTTGGGAAGGCAACGCTGGGGTGTTCTGGTCGTCTGTGTCGCTGATCCACGCATCAGGCTTGATAACGAAGGTTCGTAGGTCGGCCGGCCCGTTTGCAGGGCGCGGTGGGTCGGGGTCTGGTCGGTGATAAGAGACTTCCCAAGGAAAGGGGTTCGGAGATCGTGGGAGAGCAAAGTTGTTTCGGTTGCCCAGCTGGGCTATTGGCGAAGCGTGCAGTGGTCGTAACGATGAATTAAGGGGGGTGGCCTCTTTCGGTCTCGTGCGTTCAGCTTCGCCATCGGGCGGCAGTTCTTCCTCTTCAATGGCGCTCTCGTACAACGCCACATGAAGGTTGTTGAGTTCCAATTCTTCCGCTAGGGTGCGTTGTTGCTTCGCTGATTCTATACGAATCAGCTGTTCCTCTAAATCGGCTTGCAGCTTCCGAAGCCTCGCGGCCTCCTGTAGGCGATTTTCTTCAGCCCTCGTAGCTTGGTGAAGTCGTAATTCCGTTTCCTTTGATTTTCGCTTCGCTTCAGAAAGTAAGGTGCGGGAGGAGGAGAGTACCGTTGATCGTGACGCCAGTGACGAGACGCTGTTCGCCCTTGAGGCTAAATACTCATCGATGTCGGTGTAGCAACTCTGTGTAGCTTCGTCTACTTCTTGGACCCAGTTGTCCGATGATGCTATGTCGGCTTCGATGTCGGTTTGCGTCATGTAATTTCGGTGGGCGTTCATACAATCCTCGTGCGCGTCGGTTAGGTGGATACGATGAACTTTAAGTTCGCTTCGACTCTCTCGCTGAGCGATATGGTTGGAGATTCGGTTGATAATACGAGTGAGGGTACGTTTGGTGTTTGTGCGCGATTGTTTAAGTCATTTCGAGTCGTTTCCAGTCGGAATATTCACGGTCGGGTTCACAAATCGTTTGTAGCCATGTCAGATTAATTCAAGTTCGTGACACTATTCAATCGTTCCCGGGTTTCGGCACCAGAAAATGTTACCTAGCTCTCAGTAACATTGGGGGTCGGTTCTTGATTAACACTTTATTAACGTCATACATACGATTCGATACAAAGATATAACGAAAACTGATTGTGAGTAACAAACTAAAGCAACTCTTCTAACTCAACTGTCTGACTGCGCCTTTGCAAGGGAACTGTGTTTGTTGCTTCAGTTTAGCAGTAAAAAGGGGGGAGGTGATTACACCATCCCTTATACTTATGTGCTTAGGTATAAGGGGGTCTACGGTTACCGTCTCTTCGGTTGAGTGGGAAAGGCAGTTGAGACGCTGACTCACGCTCTATGCTGTCGATGCGCCGCGCTTATACGGACTTGTCCGTAACAATACACGTATAAAAGAATAGAAAAGATCTAGAAAACAAGGATATAAAAAGAGTCAGGCATTCGGAACTACACACGTTACAATATTACTGCTAGTACTGGCATTCAAATCAGTGAAAAGATCAAGCGAATCTTCCGGCTCTTCCACAATACCTGGAAGACATATAAATAATATTAAGAAAATATAAATGTTAACATAAATAATATTAAGACATTATAGTATAAAGGAAAAAAATATTTTAAAAAATACTACAAGATCCCACTAGGAGTTACCACATAATATTAGAGCTATTTCTGCTAGAATATTTAATTAAAATTAGAATTGGTTTAAGAATTACAGTGGAACCCACTTAACAGCACCTCGGATAAGGGAAGAACCCTCTTAAGGCTCCCGTATACCTTAGCTTATTGATAGGAACAATTCACAGATGGCACTAGTAGTTTTTGTTGTTTTGCGAAAGACTTG
>JAGJRP010000828.1:0-28436 GCA_022832235.1 Lepidurus couesii | reverse complement strand
CAGGAGGAAATTTGTATAAATTACCCAAAGGTCGGGGTTTGCGGCCTAGTTACGTCGACGTACTCAATCCTGGAGGCGGACCCAGTGCTAATAGTAAACCTGCCAACGGTTCATTAACGACACCATTTGGCGCACCTCCAGTGCCCAGTTTCTTCGTACCTCCACCTGGTAAACGGAAATACGAGAATAGTTCGGGGGAAATAAAATGTTTCTATAATAGTTCCTGTGGATCAACCATCATCCATGGACTTTATTACACCAGCCGGGCCGTCTGCATCTCTTTCTCCCAATAATGACGTAAACTTGTTTATTCTAATGCATATGAAAGCTTTCACGATGGTTTATGTACGTTATGTCTTTTGTAGGATGGCGGTCAACATCAAGAGCCTGCCATGTTTAACCCTTCTCAATTCGCGAACGCTGGACTATCGCCCACTGCTGGACCAGGTCCAAGGCGTCGATACCCTCACTAAACTATATGGATTTTATTACGGATGTGAGAAACAATGTGTTCCGAGAAAGCAAAAGAGGGGGGAATTTTGTGAATAGCATACTTCTTCATAACGTTACGTGGTTTATGTGCGATTCTTTTAGTTTTCCTTTGCTCGATTGTTTGTCCTAGTTTTGTTAAGGGTGTTTGTTAGCTTAGGAGATTCATATTCACCCGATTTGGGACAAAGGATATCCTTATTTAGAGGAATTATAATAGGTGTTTATAGTAAATTAGCTTGAATCGTAATTATTATTATTTCGGGAGGTTTGTAGCATGTTTATTTCCCCTTTGAAGTGGTTGAGGGATGGATTGTAAGCAATGGTGAAAGCGACTAAATTTATTGTTTATCACAAAATGGATTGTGTTGGCATAGATGCGATATTTGAATTGGATTCCAGTTAGCTTAGTTCAAATTTGGAGCGGCGCATATGCTGCCATTTCTGTAGTTCGCAGTTCGATTGTGTCGAGCGCGAATGGGAAGTGGTTTGTTTTGCTTTGGCAAGTGGTCTGTGGCTGGATTCCACGAAATTAAACTCCTTAACGGGAATAAAGTCAAATTAGCGCACGTAGAATGTGTTACAATATACTCCAGTAGCTACATTTTCATGTGATATCCATGGCGCAAAGTGGTGTAAATGTGAATACAAGCCAAGCCAACGTTTCCTCGGAAATTAGTCGTCGTAACCCTCAGGATGAATATGAACTCGTTCAACGCATTGGTTCTGGCACTTACGGAGACGTGTATAAGGTACAATTGACATTGACTTGGGCATTATTTCTATATTTTTTTCTTATTTAAACAGGCCAAACGCCTGTCTTCAAATGATTGGGCCGCTATCAAGGTGATAAAGGTGGAGGCGGGGGATGATTTCAACATTATCCAGCAAGAGATTCTAATGATGAAGGATTGCATGCACCCCAATATCGTAGCGTATTTCGGCAGCTACCTGCGACGAGACAAATTATGGATATGCATGGAATACTGTGGAGGGGGTTCACTGCAAGACATTTATCACAGTAAATATCTTTCAGCTTATTCATATATTCAATCAAATTACTTTTAATACTGTATGTGCTTTGTAGTTACTGGGCCTTTAACCGAGGCACAAATCGCATACATGTCCAGGGAAACTCTATACGGTTTAGCCTACCTGCATTCCTTGGGTCGGATGCACCGTGACGTCAAGGTACCTTTTTTTCTTGCTATCTCCTCTCATGTGTGACGACGAATTTTAATGAGTCTGAACTCTCCAGGGAGCAAACATCTTGTTGACGGAATCTGGTGGAGTCAAACTAGCAGATTTTGGAGTGTCAGCTCAACTAAGCGCCACTTTAGGAAAACGTAGATCTTTCATCGGGACACCGTACTGGATGGCTCCCGAGGTGGCAGCGGTTGAGCGCAAAGGCGGCTATAATCAGCAGTGTGATATCTGGGCAGTGGGCATTACGGCTATTGAATTGGCCGAGTTGCAGCCTCCCATGTTCGATTTGCATCCCATGCGAGCCCTGTTTTTAATGTCCAAGTCCGGCTTCAAGTCACCGACACTTAAAGACAAAAATAAGTGGTCCGAACGTTTCCATGCCTTTGTTAAGATTGCCTTAACCAAGAATCCCAAAAAGCGACCGACTGCCGACAGACTTCTTCAGCATCCCTTCTTGCTGGGGGAACTCTCGCCCAGAATAGCCTTAGATTTATTGCAAAAAGTCAACAATCCTGCGCACACTTTCTCAGACCTGGAACCTGACGAAGAAGGGGTGAGTTGGGCACCACTGGGTTAATTATTTAAGTTTACAGAAGAACCAGAAGTAAAACAGGGGCGCCAATGCGATTGTGCTGACTAACAAGTGTTTATTTTCCTTTCACTCAGGCCATTGCTGGTGTACCACAACGAATTGCTTCCAAACGCTCCACAAGAACCCAAACTAGACCTACTTCACAAATTCCCGGTACCTTTTTATTAGATTTCTTTAGTCTTAGAAATTAAAGAAAAGAAATTAAAGAAAATTTGCATATATTTGCCAGTTTGTGTGTATCGACTGGATAGATCTTAAGACTAAGCTTGTTTAACTTCTTCCTTTCTTTACATAACAGTCGGCAAGCTGAGTTTTGAAGCACCTTTAGTAACTCCCATGTCTGTCGCCGCTCCATCTCAGTTACCGGATGTTACCAAAGCTTGGGGATTGCATGAGGACAGGAGCGATGAAAGCGAAGGTGCTTTCGACGTCGCAGCCGCATGGATGCGGAACGATGTCGAGGCTGAGGAGCTACACAAGTAAGTGATACCGATTTTCTCTTTTCAAGCTTATTTTTCTCACAGTTTTTGTCGGGGTTTGGTTGTTGAGTTTTCATTTCTACCCGATGCCGTAAGGACTTTCTCCTTGTTCTTGTCTTGGAGTATACGTTTTTTACAACCGCGCTATAAAACGTTTCATTGGGCTGTAAAACCTAAAGAGAGGGAACAAAAAAGATAATTCCCATATTGAGAACTTGAAATTCAAGGGATGTTGTTCCATGTAGTCAGTATCCCGCCTTCTTGCTTTTTTTAAGTTGAGTACTGGATTATTCGAAATGTTACACCAACTTGCTAAGTGATGTCATCCGGTCCTTTCTTTGTACACGTTCTACCGTAAGGAAAAATGCGAGCGTCTTTCGAGCAAGAGATTCGCAACTCGTTTGTAAATTCGTTTACCCCATTTAAACTTGTACGATTATAACCTCATATAACTGTATAACTTTATAACTGAACACCGTAATTGCATAACTTCGTACTCGAAGGTACCGAGTTATGGACCACTTGCCTAAGAGCAGGGCCGAAAAAGGCTATTTAATGCAAAAACTTTTTATGTAGTGTGCCAGAAAGGGTGCGCAGTCACGTGTGCGATAGAAAAGGGTCCCCTTAGTGTTGTCCTCGCATTATACCATTTAGTGATTATCACTCTATTAGCTTCGCAGCTTGTGCTTTGTCATTGTAGAAAGAGTCTAAAGGGGTGCTTGACGTCCACTTAAAGACTTCTTTTGGCGGCTAAAAGTTATTATGTACCTCGTCTATCTTACTTACGGCTTCTTTTTATCTCGAGGAAATTGCTATCTGGACAACCCTTGATGAGTTTATTGCGATCTACTCGTAGGTTCATTTCTGTGTTTTTCTATTTATTTATTTCGTACCAGAAAAGGAAACGTAAATTAAACGAAATGATCGTCAATGTTAGGGCTAATTTCAGCGTTTTCTTTTGTTTTTTGGTGTTAGGAATTTCGTGGACTTAGAACGTTGTATAGCAAATATGGGCTTCAGGCAATGTATTTATTTAAGCAATTAAAGAATCAGAGTAACCGAAGTTTAATTAAGTCAAACCTATTTTTTTATTCTTAAAGGGAAGTGGTCAACAAAAAACTATTTTATCTTAAAAAAAATAAAGTAAACAGAGTAAAATAAACTAATAGAATAAACGTCTAGCATTCCCTCGTGCGCGAAATCGTAACTGAAAGTCACAAGATTGATAAAAATTCGAATTTGAACTGGGCGCGGATTGCCATGAGGTTCGTTGACGTAAGCCAATAGACGAACTCAGTCCTACTTGTTTCTGCCACTATATGTACAAGCGCGAACTTTCCAATGTGGATGAAATGTCGGCAATGGGATTGACAAGTATCATTATTGTTATACCGAGTCTTTCTGTCATCACAAGCACCCGCATTGGCAGTTATTGCATCAACAAATTCAACGAGTCTTTTATGCTGCTGTATTCTACTTAGTTTTATGAGAACGAGAGCAATCCTTCATTATATGCCAAACTACTTTCTATACCCAAAAACGGCAGAGCAGCAACCTCAACCTCAGCAACCAGTCTTTCTTAACTTTTGTTTGCTCGTGATTCGGCATTCCTGATCAAGATCAGTACCAAAAAAAGTCTAGACAGCGCGCGTGTTATAGCCATACCATTTGTTTATGTAACGGCCCTTATGGCGGGAAAGGGACAACACTTCAAGATTTAATACTTGAGAACTGCTTTTCCGAAAACTGGGAGCAAAGTTCATGATTCTTACAAATCTAGACTAAAAGATTCAATCAATATATGAAAACGCTGTTCGGTGGCAATTGCCCTTTAAACTTCGTTACCGGAACCAGTTGATATTACAGTAGTTTTGTAGACAGACTAAAACTCAAGGGGTTCGTAACTCCGTTGGTAGGTGGACGAGGGTTGAACATTTTTTTAACCAAAAGAAATCTTAGGGTTAAACTGTTAAACGTTACGGTTAAAACTGTTAAACTTAGTGTTAAAACGGTTAAACTTAGGGTTAAAACTGTTAAACTTAATGTTAAAATGCTAAACTTAGTTAAACTGTTAAGTTAACAAGCTAAAAAACAAGTTACACGCGTTAAAAAGTTTAACATTTTTGAACAGAGTGGTCAGGGTGTACGAAGTTAAACACGAGTTGCGAGCCCCTTGCTAAAACTGAATGTATAGTTTTCGGGAGTAATGAATGAAATGGATTTGAACTATATTTCGTCTATGAACAAATTAGCGTAAACAAAAACACTTGTTTGTTTGTTTTTGTGCCAGTTGACTTGGCAAACTCAATGACTGACCTACTTAAACTTTTGTTTGTTACGTTTCGTTTTCTTCTTGTGTGACTTTATTATGCTGTAGGACACTACTCCAGCATATAGACGACGAATTGAAAACCAGGTAATTTGCAACGCTTTTTCAATTGACCCCGACGCAACCGACTTCTGTTACTGCATAAATATCCTTTTTTCCTATTTTTAAATTCTTAGCTTGTCTTGTTTCTTTGATAAATTTGACACGCTTAGTCGGATTGAACATATGTTGACCATCCTATAATTAGATAACGTTTTTTCTGAGTCTCCTTGAGCAAACCCTCTGCTTCTTATTTGTCTGCTATGAACTTTAAAACCCCGTTTGTCACTGTCAGTTTGCGCACATGGGTGGGCTTGGTATCTTACACTGTTTTTTCTTACCTGTGTGGTGGTAATACCTCTTTGAGTTTTTATACGGTTAAGGGCTATCTTATTTTTTTATGTCTTTTTTGTGATGTCCTAGGCTTAGCTTTTATCGTTTACCGTATATTACCCTTCTAAGACTACCTCCCGTATATAAACCCTTAAACGCGGCTCATTACACATGTATGACAACTAAAAAAAAAATGCTAACCTTACCAGTTCAATTAATTTCATTGGCTTCTGGGGTTAAGTAATTAAGGTCAACCACTAAAACGGGGGTTTTCTGCCTTTCTAACTTATAGGGGCGTACGTTTGAAAGGTGGTAGCGAAGTTATACCAGATCAAGATAATAACGATCTTGACCTGAACGGACGGGACCTTGACTACATGCAATTGCAGTATTCGCAACAGTACGTCCTTTTTATGCTTATTTTTTCGAATATTTGTGCTCGGTGGAATTACACTCTCCCACGAGCAAGAGAATGTTTGGGTATGTATGCCAGAAAATAACGCAACGCTTGGTTCGGGTAACGGGGATCTTTCTTCTCCTAAACCAAACCAGTTCATAATAACATATTCTTAGCTAATCGGAACTGGATATGTAAATCTATTTGTAGCTCGCGTGTCCGTCTCCTCTCTCGTTGACAGGTCCACTTTGCCAGCCGGAATAATTCCAGACGCAGGAGTTGACTTAGATTTTGAAGTCGAAGACGCAGCATTGATAGATAGGACACAAACCCTGACACTCAACGAAGCGGACAGGTGGCTAATACAGAACGGTAAGCGGGGGGCTTGAAAAAAGGCGTGGTAAATGCGAAATGGGCTTTGAATACTAAGCGCGTGTTTTCCTATTTGGATTCGCTAACCGGATTAGGCGTCCAAATTGGTAATGGTCAACATAACCGCAGTTCAGACCTTAGAGAAAGTTCGCCAGCCCGTGGTTACGATTCTTCGAGAGCGAGTGACCTGGTTTTGTTATCCGATGAATTACCTCCGTCATTCCAACCGGACGCTAACACGGGGTACACGCCACCCGTACCACCGAGAAGAAGAGAAAGGAAGAAATCGACTCCGCCATCGCCCCGACTTTCTTCCAACGGTCTTCCCCCGACACCCAAAGTGCATATGGGAGCTTGTTTTGCCAAAGTAATGAGGAAATGACTTTCCACAACTTCATGCTATCAGTTTAACTACTTGGCTTTTCTACCAAACTTCTCTCTCTCTCTCTCTCTTATTTTTTTATACCAACAGGTGTTCAATGGATGTCCCTTACGTATTCATTGCGCAGCTTCCTGGGTTCATCCGGAGACCCGAGATCAGCATTTACTACTCGGCGCCGAAGAAGGAATCTATACGCTCAATTTGAATCAATTGCACGAAACTACAATGGACCAGCTGTACCCGCGCAGAACCACATGGATGTACGTGATTAAGGATGTATTGATGAGTATGTCTGGCAAAACGCCACAATTATACCGCCATGATTTGCTGGGTTTGCATGGCAAACATGCACATCGGTTTAGCTTGGGGATCAATTTGCCAGTTGGGAAACTCCCCGAGCGCTTAGTCCCTCGTAAATATGTCTTGACCTCAAGGGTGGCCGATACGAAAGGCTGTACAAAGTGTTGCGTGGGCCGAAATCCCTACAACGGGTACAAGTATCTGTGTGGCGCAACATCTAACGGCCTTTTTTTAATGCAGTGGTATGACCCTCTCAACAAGTTTATGCTTCTCAAGGTAAGCCATCATTTTTCACGGCCTTTGAGTCGTCTTTCTCGTTTCTGGAAAGAGTTGCTTTTCCGGTTCGGAGCATCTTTTTAACTGTCTATTGTTTATCTTGGGTAATAATTATAGCATTACGAATGCTGGCTACCTAATCCACTACCGGTTCTGGAAATGCTAATGACTCCTGACCTAGAGTATCCGTTGCTGTGCGTTGGAGTACAGAGTGCATACGGAAAAAACTTGAGACTCGATTTGGTTCAGCTAACTGCCACGCAAGCCTTGTCCTCTTTGGATGAGCAAATGGATGGTTCAGGTAAAAGCTTCTGGTCTGAGCCACGCTGTTATGGTCTAATGTATGTGTTATTATCTTACCTGGGTATTAACTACTCTCGTGGGTGAGCAGCTACTGTCATTCCTAGACGGGACAACTTACATGTCGTTAACGTTACGCAACTGGAGAAAGACACCATCTTAGTTTGCCATGATAGTAAGTACTCTTTTCTGCGTTTTTTTTTTTTTTTTTTTTTCATGGGCAGTTGCAATGGGAATTTGCACGTTTGGAAAGGCAGTGAAGTCGTCTTTAGTTTGACCGTTTACTGCCGTGTTCTTCTGGTACGCATTTATGGCGCTGTGAGGCAGAAGAAAGTTCGCCTGAGTGGTTTACATAGCAAAGTTTCTCGTACATCATGTAAATTGCCTGGCACTTGCACCTAACCCTTTTTTGGGGGTCACGTATTTCAGATATGGTTAAGATCGTTAACCTGCAAGGGCAGCTCAAATCCAGTCGACGGCAAGCCGCAGTGCTCCAGTTTGACTTCCAGATAGAGTCTATTGGTGAGTTTTGTTACAAGAATTTGTACCTTGAATTTTAATTTGTACCGAGGAATGTTACAATGACGGTGTTAAATCCTAAAATCCTATGCGGTGTACTAATTATGGACCTTTTCGTTTCTTGTCCTTTTATACACGCAGTGTGTCTGGCGGATAGTGTGTTGGCTTTCCATCGTCATGGCATGCAAGGCCGATCGTTTCGGGATGACCAAGTAACTCAAGAGATCGTAGACACATCACGCATATTCCGGGTTGTGGGATCCGACCGAGTCATTGCCTTGGCTAGTAAACCTAGTCAGACAGAAACACCTGTGTCCAACACGCCCACAGCCCAAGACGAAGGAGCTAGCTTGTATATATTGGCTGGACACGAAGAAAGTTATTAGATTTGATAGTCATCTCGGAAGTTTTGCATCATGGCGACAAACTGTGCACCCAGAGTGGCCCCCTTTCCCTTTTACGGTTTCTTTCCTACCCGACCTATCTATTTTGATTGCGTTTAGGAAAACTTGCTTGCAATATCAAGTCGTGTATATATATTCTTACTTTTCTCTTATATGACTGGTCTTCTCTTGTAATATTTGGAAGTAATTGTAAAATTACTAACCATAATTCCTAAGCGTACATTTTTTTACCAAATGCGCGCGCTTTGACCTCTCTCACGCCCTCTGAACTCGGTTCCCGTTAAGTTGTTCCGCCATGCGTGTGTGCTTGAGAGTTGCGTTGAATCAAGAAAGAAACAATGAAAGTGACATTCCCTTTGAGCTAGCGAAACTCTCGTTTCTTTTGTTGTGGCTTCTTTGAAGGCTGGATTTGAATAGGAGGTTAAGTAAGTTCACAAAAAGTTGATTTAGTATATACTGGATTGTATTTCTTTTGGAATTTGCCTTTTGCAAAGTTTCAGTTTGCGGCCAAACAACAACAGTTGAGGCAAGTAAAAGTATATGGAACAATATCCATACATCTCTATAAAGGTATACACAACAATCAGACAGTCACTTTCTTTCAGACATAAAAAGTGGTTTCTCTATATACACGTTACATCACACATTTAGCTCCATTCCGTTACCGTGCCAAGTATTTGAGTCTCTCAGTTGAAGAACATGTCCAGCATGATTGTGAAGGGGAAAAGGTTAGTGTGAGAATGTTGAAAGTTTTTTGTTAACATTTTTGGTAAGTAGGGTTGTTGGTATTTTTTATCGAAGGCATAAAACGACTTCTTTGGAATGAGAAGGATCAGAGGCTTCTCCAGGATTGATGGCATACTATATGCTCCACATGCAAGGAACTTGTTTGGAGTTCTCAAGCATTGGGAGTTTTATACGCTGTAAGTAGCGTTATGAAAGACGTCAAACAAAAGCTTGTCTTGTAGGGGGCATTCAGGGAAAGCTGTCCTGCATAATTGCTTCATCGAAGGGTAAAAACGCCCCAGGGAAGCCGCGTAAACAAAAACGTCACGAGGACTTTCGATTAAATCAGCGTTGGGCTGCTCCGTAAGGTAGAACCTGAAGTAAGCGCGAAAAACAGATAGTTAGCGACAAAAGTTTGATGGAGCAAAAGTGGAGCAAAACAATGTACAAGAAAGAAAACAAAAAAGAAACTCACTTGAAAAAGTCAACGAGTACCGTTTCTTCAGTTTTCAAATCTTGGCGGGTTTTTTGGTGCATTTCACAAATAAGACGAGCTCCACAGCGGAGTTTGTCCTTGTTGGCAGCATCCACAATCAAAGATTCCATCACGAACAAGGCTTGAGGAGTCAAAGCGTTAACGACAAGGACACCTTTTTTTTGGTTGTTGTTTGAGATCGCCCGTCTGCCGCGGCTATAGGCTCGGCTTGCGTAGCCGTTGTAAGCATTGGCATTGTAAACAGAGTTGCGGCTATAGGCAGGAGCGGCAGCGGCATAAGTAGGAGCTATGTAAGCAGGAGCGGGAGCTGAGTAGGCAGGAGCGGGAGCTGAGTAGGCAGGAGCGGGATCCGCGTATGAATCGTAGGTGTTGTAGGTAGGAGGAGGGTAGTATTCCTCCTCTTCGTAGCTGTATTCCTCGGCTTCCTTCTTTTTCTTGAGGAGGACTCCTGCCGCGATGGCTAGACCGATTCCAGAAGCCAGGGCCAATTTACCCACTACTAAAAGGGGCAGAGCACCCAATGCGCCTAACCCTAGACCGAGACCTCCTAAACCCAAACCTCCCAAACCTAACCCTCCCAGTCCTCCTAAACCTAAACCGCCTAAGCCTAAACCGCCTAAACCTAAACCGCCTAAACCCAAACCTGGAACAGAGGAAAATACAGTTTTACTTCTGATTTGTTGAAATTGATTTGCCTTCTCTGATTTGCCTTCTCTGATTTGCCTTCTCTTACCTGTGAGAGTCGGGACACCGAGACCGATTCCAGCTGCAGTACCCGCACTACCAGCAGAAATAGCGACTGAGGGTAACCCAAAGCCGATTGCAAGACTACCAGCACCTGGAAATGAAAAGTAGGAAGGTCAAAACGTTTTCTTTTTGTGGCCATTTGACACGTTTGCATAATGGATTGTTGCACGAAAATTAACGTACTTGCACCGGCGGTTCCGCCAACCAAAGAGCCGATACCAGCGATGGTACCAGCACTAGCTGCGCCTCCAACTAAGCCAGCGTTGATAATCTTGCCAACGCCGATACCGGTGCCCAAGCCTGCAAGCTTGCTGAAGCCTATGCTAGTACCAGCAGCGGCACCGGTCCCGATTCCGAGAGGGATGGCAATGCTGTTTACGAAGCACACAATGCACCCGATTATCACAAACGTAGACAACTTGATTCGCAACATATTGAACACACGTTGAATTCTAACTTAAAAAGGAATTCAAGTTTGTATTAGTGTAAAAAGTTACTGTTGCTGCGATGCCGTAAGAGCTCAGGAGTTGCTACACACTGCTGAGTGCTTGCAATGATGGTTTGATGCTAATACTGAACAACTTTGACGTATTTATATGGGAAAAGTAGGGCAGGGATGTAACGAGTCTTATTTCGCTTTCTTTCTCTTTCTCCAACAGCCCCGCATACGCATTCCAACAATTGCATTGGTCGCTGATGGATATAGGCCCTCCTTTTAATGCAAGGGGGCATTTTCTCCTCACTAGAGCTGGTACAAGAAAGTATTCCAGGGCGGTCTTTACAGTTTCTCTTTCACCGTAGACGGAATCCTATAGGTGTGAGCCTGCAGTCAGGTGTCCCGCTCCGGAACTATTTACGAACCGCAAGGACTGACCGAACGACAACCTTTTCGTAGCGTGTTCCAGTTTCCGAAGAGAAGATAGCAGTCTACTTTTCGCGAGGGAAAACTACCATGAAGATATCTTTCACTCTTACTTTATGGAGTAAAAAAAGGGGTTCTTTAAGTGTGTTTTTCGCCAATTAGTTCAGCCTAGTTCTCGTAGTCCGAGTTCGTTGGCCATTTTTCGAATATTTAGGTCTAGAGGTTAACTACCGGGGGAATTCTACGGCATGTTTTTGTTTCACCAGAAGGCTGATGCAGCGTTATGTAAATTGACTAGCTGGGATCCATGCATTTCAACTGGGCTTGGCGTCTACGACAGGGTAGAAGTGAAAGGCCATCGCATATAGCATCGCATAACATACTATAAAATAGTGTTACTTCTTGGATCTCCATGGAGTGTTTTAGTATGCGTAGGTGAATTTTTGGTTAACGATCGACATCATCGGGAGGTATATATATACCCTATAACGAACGACACCCTGGGTCGTTCTTTTCCCTTTTTTTAGCCGAGAGTTGTGCATGTTTCTTTCTTACTTATAGGCCTTTAACATGCACAACTGTGTTGCTGACTTTTCTTTCCCCTTGGTACCTAAAATTCGTTGGGGATGGCTGATAGGTATTTGGTCCGTGTAAACTTCTCGGTCGTCATATACAAAACTTATTGTACGACTTACCCACTTCGTCCGTGCCCCTAAAGCGTATGAGTCGTTGATTAGTGAAATAGAAACTTCCACTAACCTTAGGAAGTGCGGTTTCATAAAAGCTTTATTACCATGCGACAAAGATTTTTTTCTTTTAAAAAAGGTGCAGACAACTAGAAAGACGCTTGGACTTATCCTTTGTATCACCGACTTCATTCTGAGGATTTTCAAAAGCGTTTGTTTAAATTATGCTACCTGCCCCAAAATTCCTTCTTCAACCCACGATCTGCTATCCTTACCCTTTCGGTTTCTCCAAAGTGTTGGTAATAGGAAAATTGCCATGGCCACAAGGCCACAAACGTAGGGACCCACCAAACACGTAAGATCATTTCTCATTCATAAGGCCTAGGAAAGTCTTAACGCAATTGGGAAATGAAATTTCAAGGTGCGGGTTTGTGGTATTTTGTCCTAGACGCAGTACGGTGTCTTAGGCCAGGTATATGATATAACTAGACCACTACTAAGGTTTGGAGTCGTGTCGAGCGTTATGTGCCAGAGGTGAAAGCTGGTCGAACCTGTTGCTGTAATTTGTTACGGTTACGGACTTGACACTACTCTTAGGATCTGTAACAATGGTCAACGGATTGATCACTTCAGTTTGGAGAAGTAACCTGGTTTCGGCTTAGGCCTGGCGTTTCCATGTTTTTTCTTCCCTTGTAAAGGCAACGTCCTGATAAGAAACGTAGAGATGATTCTTTATTAAGTGAAAGTGACCCGAGACTTTCTTTGGGTCAACACACTTTCTTTTATTTTCGCATATGAGATCTTTTTTTAGACTCTATTATTAGAAGACTGAGTATTTCACACAGAGTGTATGAAACTCGTTATCATGACTTTTTCTATTGTCCCACGAGATAAATGATGACAAGCGAAATTAACATGCGTGAGCCGATTGTTCAAAAAGATCACGCCCTAACGCGAGCTCAACGTGTCTTTATAGAAAGACAAAATTATTATAGTACCCACTTTTGTTAAGATACCTGACTGGACTTTTGATTTAAGCTCTTACCACCGATAAAAGGAGGCTTTCGAGCTTTGGTAAAAAGTTTAATCGAAAGGCTTAAAGTAACACTTTGATCTCGGTACCAATCGCAGCTTTCGTGACGGGGGTTTTACGTTCGTGAAAAAAAGTTCTATCTAGATTACAAGCTCCACCTGTTTTGATGCAAGCAGATCTAATCATCTCGGTGTGATGTCGACGGCTTTGACGTAAAAGTGAAGGAACAGTTAAAACTTATTTTTAAATTTTTTAAAATTCTAAATTAAAGTGAATTGGTTTTAGATTTCCTCGGGCCTGCCTAATGCTTCTGTTAGTGCCTACCGAATGTCAAACGTGAACAACACGGTTTCTTTCTTTCGTTTCTGGGGATCCGGCTTAAGAAGCTGGGCTCGTTAACCCCTATGACACGGTTTCTTTTCTCCGTAGAACTAGATGAATATATGGTTTAATAGACTCTTCGGTAGTGTGGTGGGACGGCATTTTCGTAACTTTCTTCTTGGGTCATGTAGTGCATAACCCATTTTACAAGCTCCACTAGTTTTGGAGTCAGCGGATTGATCTATGACATTCGGTAAGCCTCAAAACTATTTGATATAGAACAGAAAACGGACTTGACTGATTAGCCGAAAAGACGGCCAGTAAAAATCTATCAAATGATATCAAGTTGTATCAAACCATCTATCAAATGATATCAAGTTGTATCAAACTCGATCGAGTATATCAAATTCTATCAAGTTATATCAAAATTTCTCCGAAACGCGAACTAAAATGCGAACCAAACGCGAAACGGCTGTGTTTTCAAGTTATATCAGTTGATAGAAATTTTGATACAACTTGATGTCATTTGATAGATGGTTTGATACAACTTGATATCATTTGATAGATTTTTACTGGCCGTCTTTTCGGCTATCAGTCAAGTCCGTTTTCTGTTCTAATATCAAATAGTTTTGAGGCTTACCGAATGCGATATTGATCATTTCGGTGTGATAAGGACGGGTTTGACGGGAAAAGTGAAGCAACAGTTAAAAGTTAGTTTTACATGTTTTTGTTCGAAATTAAAATGAATTGGATTTAGGTTTCTTTGGGTCCCCCGTAATGCTTCTATTAGTGCCTATACCTGGGCAACACGGTTCCTATCCTCCGTATGAATAGACGAATGTGTGGAATGTTAATCTACTTCTTGGGTCATGTAGGAAGTATTCCATATTAGAAGCTCCACCTGTTTTGGGGGCCAGCAGATCTGATCATCTCGTTCTGATATGGACGACTTTGACGTGAAAGTGAAGCAAGAGTTATTTTTAAAGTTATTTCAAAAGTTTAATTTTAAATTAAAGTGAATTGGTTGTAGGTTTCGTTAGGCCTGCGTAGTGCTTCTATTAGTGCCTATACCGAAGGTCAAACCCGGACAGCATGGTTTCTTTTCTCCGTAGAAATGGATGAGGATGTGGTTCAACAGGTTCTTCTTGGGGCACATAGGATGTAATCTTCTTACCGTGAACGTTCCGTAATGAAGGCAAGCTGTTGTTACAGTTTCCCAGGTGTTTGAAAGTAAGCAGGTTTTCAGAGCAACCGGTTGTAGGCTCAGGTAATGCGGGATCAACGAACTATTCTACCCTAACCTACCAGAACAAAACCAGTCTGAATGATTTCCCTGTGTTTCAGTTCCGAAATTTGGTTTCCTTCATCTACTGCTTGTCAACAGATTTGCCCTCCATTTTTGTGGCAGTTGGGCATTTCTAAGGCGCGCACACAACTGAAAGATTTCATCTTTTACGCTGTTCAGGAACATCTTTTCAGCTTGGCCGCGGTCGCATCGTGGATGCGTTTCGTTCGGGGGTTTTCGCATGTGGAATTTCTCCAAGAGAAAGTCCCACATGTGATGTGTCTTTCGTAATAGCAAAGCAACCTGGAGAAACGTTGAATTGCTAATATTTAAATAAGACCTCTTATATATGGTACGAAGGGACAGACTTTCAGACCGGCCAGCTTTCGATATCTAATTATAGGAACGTTTCGGTCGCTATATACTTGAATGTGCTCCCCTTATAGAGTCATTGTTGGATGTAGGGAAGAGCTGTTCGCTGGGACAAGGAAAAGAATTGGTTCTTTGTACACATACCCGGATTCTTCTCCTGTAGAAGGGGCGTGTCATAGAGTATAAAACATGATTATATATTATTTTTTCTCCCCTCTCGTGTCAAGAACATACAAAATGGGCTTTTACTTTCTTTCTTACGCCATATAAGGAAGGGATGGTAGGGGTTCATTAAAACCAAGATACAACGGATAGGTCGGGGCTTTTCTCCAAGGGAAAGTTTGCACAGGGCGAAGTATTTGTAATGCGTGAATTGCGTAGCGTGTCTTCCCTCGGTATCCTTGGTCATAACCTTAGGGCCATCTTTGGTTAAATCTTGGACCAAATCAGGCCAACTCACTGCGCTTTGCTTTGCCTTGACTTCTGGAATCCATTGGGCCTATATACAGTACCGGATTCCGGTTTGCTACTTCAGAAAAGGCCTATGCCCTTTTCCACTGAAGCCTGTAATTTGTATTTTTATTACTTTTTTTGGGAGGCAAAATCTAGAGTGAAAGCCAAACGGCCAACTTAGGAAATCGATTGAAGGTGCCACCCATTTGACAATGTCGTAACACCAAAAGCTATAGCCTACCTGGCTATTGAATCACTAGGTCAAAGTGAATAACGACTCCGTCGGATAAAAACAAGGTAGCGTGGTGCTGTCAAGCAAAGACTTGAAAAGGCTGGCAAAGTTTGGTTCGGTGAAACGAAGTGTTTTCCCATCGGAAGGTTCTTTTTTGTAACCTGTAAAACCTATATCCCATCGAAATACGGATGCTTTCAAAAGTTTGAAACCGGTAGTCGGTAAAAAAGCTGTCTAAAAAATACTTGAAAAAGCTTGTAAATTTCTAACAAAACTCATTATGGAGTCTCTCTGCTGGCTACGAGTCAACTGCGATTTAATTTGACGAGAAAATCAAAGCGAGTTTTAATTCCGCGGGGAAATTTAAAGTTCAAGATCTGTTTTGATCGACATACTTTCTTTGTGTGTCTTTTCGTAAATGCTTACCACACGATCGGGTTCCCATCATAAGACATGAACCACGGTGAAATCCGTGAAATCTGAAATGGTTTTCCATTTTCTCTTTGGTTCATTTGCCGAAAAATCTACGAGTTTGCATTACAAACAACGCTTACTGATATCGCTATGCTTATAACGCCGTGCTGTCTCGTATCGAGCAGAACGGCGTTATCAGCATAGCGATATCATCAGTAAGCGTGAGGGGATCGTGAGGGGATGAAAAAGTGGTGTAGGAAATCAGCCCAATTCTTTTAGGTGGAGGTGGAATAAAGTTTGTGTAGTAAGATTGAGTAATTGAATTCTGTAGTGCGTAATATTCTCTTTGTCGTTAGGGTACAGAGAAAAGTGAGCCATCATTTCGTTGCCGACCATCTTGGCCTAGGTTTGGATTCCATTGTATTATTTCTCTGTTAATAGAGCTATAATTAACGGTGTTTCTGTTTCTCTTTGTAGTTGATCAAACAATGTCAAATCATGCTGTTCAAAGGCGGCCCAGTCAGACCGGCATGGGGGCCACGATGATTAACAAACGTAAGACTTCCTGCTGCCTTGCCCACGTTGTAGGCAAAATGCAGCAAAACAACTGAAGGCGATGGCGCTGAAACGCTGGTGAAATAACGAATGTGAACCGCAAGGTAAAGGGGCTTACATTTCCGACGATTGGGTCCTAGGGCTGAACCTGCGCTAACCGACCAATTTGGGCCATTCAAGCTCTCCTTTTGCTGCAAGTTTCGAATTGTGATAATCTAGAGTGGCTCTCGTTCCAAATTGTTCTCCAGATCCCACGGCTATTATAACGTGGTATATGGTTCCTGCTGTCTTCAACGACGCATAAACACCTCATAAGCAAACAAGAGCTATAACTGCCTGGAACAGGAAACTGTCCTACATGCAAAATTCCGTCTTTTTGGCTCACACTTAATTTTTGGTTATTCTTTTGTTTATAATTACGACTCGGGAGCTGAAATGGAAACCACAGAATCCGGTGCGTGCGCTTTTTGTGTTTAGCATAAGGAGAGTAGCGCTCCGTTTTTAGTATATCCAGAAGACATTGTTCTTCTCGCAAATAAGGGAGAAAGATAACATATAATTTTCACTTCTTATCAGTAGTTTCGTCACATAACCATAGGAGCTTCATAGCTCGCTCATTTGCACATTGGCTGGCATCCAAATTTGAGACAGCTCCCCCCCACTTTGTACTTACGCAAACCTGTCCTGAGTGCACCTTGCTGATGCTCACACGATTTCGCCTTCTGTCAAGTCTTCAAAAAACAAGAGCAAGACGACTTACCTTATAAAAACTTTACATTAGCACACACGTCTTTTCTTTTCTTTCCTTTCACTTTACTTGCAACATCCATTTTTCATATTATATAACGTCGTGATTGTTTGCTGTGCGTTAATTTCCCTTTCGGCTCATTTGGTCAGTCTGAAAAAGCCGAAGCTTTTTGTTCAGATCTGATGTCCTTATAGTCTTATTGTACCTGGGATGCCCTGGCTTGTAATCATGAACAAAAAATTTATAAAGAAACTCGCGCTGGTCAGGGAAGAGGTCTTATGTAACTGTCTGGTCTGTATATTGTATGTACAGTGGTAACATTTGAGTCTACTCTGGGCTCTCTCGGTGTCGTGTTAACTGTGGAACAAAGGGTTCTTTGTTAGTCTAGACACTTCAATCACGGCCACGCTGCATTTCTAGCATGATATTACGTATCATAGCTAGAAAGTGCATCAAAAACGAAAAGAGCCATGAGAGCTCTGCTTTGCCTTGCGTCGTTGCGTACTTCCCTCACGGGAAGTTCTAAGCATCTGCATTCCCCCGTGAGTTATTTTTAGGATAAGATTTCGCTTTCCAAGAGAAAAAACGGAAAGAAAGTGACAAGCTTATGTAACCCCTGAAAACCGTCCCTTTCCACGTGAGTAGTTGCATCTGAACCCTTACAAAAAATATCCGGAGTGGAGATTAAATAACCTGAAGTTTCCTATATAGCATTCTTGGAAGCCCCTATAGGTTTCTCGGTGACCAAGCCCCGAAAGAAAGCTCTATCGTTTTAATCGCCGTCTTCGGAATGGAGTCATGATTGAGAACGGGGTTGAAAAACAAGTCAATTACTTCCCTACGTTTCTGAAACGTCGTGAGCAATTTTTGTCCGTAAATCGTTTTTCCTCTTCGGCCGACCGGCACCCGGCCGTTCTCTTTAGGGGCATTTTTGTCGACTGCTCCTTTCCGTAGATCAGATCCACGCATTTTTCTTCTGCGTTTAACGAAGCATGAGAGTTTTCGACGGAATGTCATATTACTATTAGCTTGTAAATTGCGGTGCTGAAGCTCGTAAAAAAGCTTTCTAGAGCAAACGAAAAAAAGTCTGGGTTTAAACCTTCTACTCTCGCAGTTCCTTTGCAAGCTAAGCTGTAATTGTAGCGGTGTAATGTTGCTTTAACTTGGTCCGGTCCGTCAGTCATTTTTTCGCTTACTTTTTCGCTCGCGTTAAAAAAATCCTAATTATGGCCACCTTTCTATTTTATTTTCGTGTCTTTTGTTTGCATGTTTTTTTAGCTTTCTCTACGTAAATTCGGGGTGGTGAAATGCTAGCTAAAAATAAGTTAGAAACCGTAATCGTGAAAAGTGAGGAACGGATATCTTGCGAATAACCAAACACCTGCTTTCGCTCTTTTTGAGGTTCGTTAAGCGCTCATTTTCATGTAAATTACATGCTTTGTATGGCCCAACATTTAACGAGACAGCCTCGCAGTGGGGTATCTATACTTCGAATCAAGGACTAACGAACGCCGATAATGATAAGCCAGAAAAGTACAAGTTTTCTTTTTCCAATAAAGATAGCTGTGTATTAACGCAAAAAAAAATTCATGTTGTAAAGTGGAGCAGCCGACAAAATTTCTCGTGGAAACACGTACTCATGATCAATCATCATCTTGCATTAAGGCGGCAAACTTATTAGAGAACGCTTTAGGCTCATCGTCATCAGGGTCAAGCTTTTCTTCCGTGTCTGAGTCGGACGAGACGGGTACAGCTTCACCTGTGCCCTCCTCTTCCTCGCTTTCACTAATAACTTCCCAGTTCAGTTCAGCGTGTGACGGGGCGTGCGGTAAAGCTTGAATATGCTCAACTTCTTGACAGGCCGGATCCTGTTTCCATCGCGTTTGTTCTAATTCATAACCAGGAGGTCTGATATAGAGAGGAAATCGAGCATCCAGGGCCAAACGTAATATATGGTTGGCCGCACGATGGACGTCAGGACGAGCTCCTCTGGCAGTCATAAACCCGCGGCTAATGGCCCAAGCTACATAAACAAGTAAGAAAAAAGAGTACTGGTCAACGAGGTATCCTTGGACTCTCCTTTTATAGTTGTTGTTCTGCAACTATAAAACGGTAATAAATCTGTTATCACCTTCACAGATGTCATGTGCAGACCATTCGTTCTCATCAGATGGGTGTTTGAGACTGAGGTACTTGGGCAGATCCAAATGCTTGGCCAAGTACGCGACCGATGACAACGGTACACGTAACTGTGCAATGGGAAAGCTGCCAACTAAGACTTGCAATACTTTGGGTACTTTGGAGGGGAACACCAAGCCCGGGCAATCGCAAAGACGCACCGTGGGTGTTAGAAAAATGGTCTGAAAGTGTTTCGTGTGACCCGGCGTGCGGGACACGCTGACAACTTTCTTGCCCATCAACGCGTTAATGACGGAGGATTTACCCACATTTGGCTGACCCACACAACCTAATGTCAAAATGCCGTTCTTGTACCTTTCACGGGCGGCTTCGACAGTCCTCGGAGACTTGATCGGTTCCTCCAGTAATAACCCCACGTCTATTTCTGCGTCGTCATCATCGTCTTCGTTTTTAGCACGCAACTCAGATGCGATTTTGGCTTTCCAGGATGACAGATCAACTAACGCATAAAACTTCGATAATTACACACCAACTTGCTGCAGGGACGATTTCACCTTGATTGTGGCAGATTTGCTGACAAAGCTCGTACAGGCGGTCTGCTCCTTCGGCGGCCATACGCATTCTGCCCCGCCTTCTTTGTCCTTTGGCTATCTTCCCTTGGGCTACTGCTTGAGGATCACGAAGATTGTAACTCGGCATTGACGTGAACGGCATTACGTGCAAGCCTGGGAAATGACTTTCAAAGTAACGCATCCATGCCACAGCTAATGAAGATGGAATAGCGTCGATTTTGTTGAGAACTAGTATCATGGGCACATTTAACTTATCGGTGACATAACGGTACAGTGATGGCGGGAATAAGAGCGACTGCGCTAACCAGTAAGGCAAAGAGAAAACGCGAAACTAATTATTTTTTAAGAAGCTACGAAGATTTCCGGCAATTACGGGAAAACGGGCATCCACTACGACGACGAGGATATCGGACATTTCCAGAACACGCCACAGCTGGCGCCATGTCTCCAGGTTCAGCTCAAAGTAACTCAGCTCGTTGCTAGGATATCTACCCTGAATCTCGTCCACATACTCCTTGGGGGGCGAAAGATGTTTTTTAGATATGGAAAACTCTAAAACATTAGTACGCTATTACTCTGAAGTATTTATTTTCACGCCGGTCCAGCTCCCCGGCAGACAAATTGTAGTCCCAAGTAGGCCTGACAGGAAAGGAAAGGCCTGAGTCGTAAAACACATCGCTGCCTAATTCTAATTTCTCGTCATTTTCAGGTGTTATGGGCTTCTGAGCTTCTCCTTTGAGAACTGCGATTTCTTCAGCCGTTTCAGAGTGAAATTTCAGATTATACCTATAAAATCCAACAGGTGGTCATGCAATATGCGACGTGCTAAGATCAAGTTTTTTGTACCTGTTAGGGTCTCTAATAGACCTGCCAACGCCTTTAGGCTGAACATTGAGACTGCGAGTCCCTGTAGTAGTAATGTCACGAGCTTGACCAGGTTTTTGGACGATTTTGGACTCGGTCTCATCTATTAAAGCATGGCCGTCCTATTATCAGCCGTTTTCTTTAAGCCGAATAAATTTGTAATACCTTCATCAGAATGCTGTTGCCTTTCTGCTCTTTTCGCCTGTAATTGCTGCTTTTTAGCTTTGGTGCTGAACGGAATACGTCTCTTCTGAGTCATTTTCAAGACGAGTCACAGGATTAGCGAACCCGAATACCGCAAAACAAAAGATCTTGCGTCGAGGAAAAACACGTGACTTTTGTTTGTATCGTGTGTCGACTTTGCTATCGATTTGAACTCAGGCTCGTCAAGTTCATCATGTAATAAATTGTGCTTTAAATTACAGGAATTGTTGCACGCAAACAGCTGGTACATAATTGTGTTCCTATTTTTATCATCACAAAAGCAAACTAAGAATAGTATCGCCTTTTCTGGTCCAGAAGTTTAAGTTTCTGTGTTTATCCTTTGTTGTATCGGGTCGATATCAATATTAACTGGTTCCCTGAGGGTCTTGGCTGGCGAAGGGGAGGTTGGTGTCAAGTTTTGTCAAGAAACTCGCGTTCTTTGTGCAAATGTAACCTTTGGTAGTGTTCTGTTTAGTTTTCTTAAAAGCTACAGGTAATGTTATTCCATATATCCAAAATATGTGCACGACGTTTTTCACTGCTCTGATATGATATGCTTGTTTTGTTTGAACGATGATGGTGTCGCAAACCTGCTTTCTCATTTATAGACGTTGCCCATTTTTGGAGTATTGCTTTGTTGTTGTTGTCCAGTTCGTTCACTCTATAATCATTATTTATTTGTCTGTATATTTTTGAAACTTTAGATTCCGTTGTCATCGCCGAGCACTGAAATGACCAAAGACCTATGCTGTTCAGCAATATGGCTCGCTTGACTGGATCTGAGAACAACAATGAGAGTTCTGGAACAGGCAACAAAACCACCAATGGCAATAGTAGCAATGGAGATTCCACCGGGCATAATTACACACCGTGTGCCCAAGTTAGACCTCCACATTTACCCTCCTTGGACCTATCCTTACATACTTCGTCCAGCACAACCAGGAAGTCTGCGCCTAATTCTTTGACCCTGACAACGCGTCTCCAAGATGCTGCTTCGGAATCCAATGACTTTGTTACGTTTGACTTGGACAGCAGTTCTTCATCATCGCCCCACGTTTCTGCAGACGTATCAGTCACTCGTACGTCTTCTACAGCCTTGATTCCTGGGCTGGAAAACCTGACAGAAAGTGGGGAAACTGAAGCTCTTCAAGCTGACCTGAAAGAGGAGTTTAAAGCCCTTCTATTTTCCGAGCACTTTTGGTCCATGGGAAATGTCAGCGTATCTCAGCAGCAGCAATTGCATGACATGGTGGAAAAATCTATAAGGTTAGACCTTTTTTCTATTTTTTTGTGTGTAGTTTGTCTTGTGAGTAAGAAATTATTGATACCATCAATTCATTTTTGCAGCCAAACCTCGAAGAACACCGTCGACCGCATGTTACAGCAAGTTTCGGACTTATCCAACTTGGAAAAGCTGCTGCTTGTGCTAAAACTACGCAATTGCCATATCCAGGAGGATCCACTTCGTCTGTAAGGGTTACTTACTCTGCTGACCTTTTGAAAGAAAAGTAACCCCTAATTATTTTCTCATTTTTTAAGCCCCGTCAACCCTCTGGGCAGTCGGCCGGAGATTTCATTAACAGTGACGTGGATTAGCACTCACTTGGAAGAAGACGCCTCCACGTCCTTACCCAAGCATGAAGTCTATGAAGAATACATGACCCATTGCCAAGCTAACAACGCTAAAGCCTTATCAACTGCGGATTTTGGCAAAGTTATGAAGCAAGTGTTCCCTACAGTACGACCCAGAAGGCTAGGGACACGAGGTCATTCACGCTACTGCTATTCAGGCTTGCGGAAACGGATGAAAGTGAATCCGCCCCTCCTGCCAGACTTGGATACACACAGTTCGGCCGTAAATATGCCTCACACGCTTATTTGCTTTCGTATTTAAACGTTTTTGTATTCCCAAATTAGGGTACCTCCACTGAGGACATCTTGCAAGACGCCTCTTCCTGTGTTATACGCGAATGGTCGGAAAAGTTATTAACGTCCAGTTTTCCATCAACACAGGCCCTGGCTGTGTATTTAGTGGATAAACTGTACGTGGATCATCGCTCCAAAGCTGCAAAAGTGCTCTTGGAACTCACCGCTAGCAAAACTCGTAAGTTTGATGATATAGCGTTGGTTGATCTTGAAATTTTAAAAAATCTTCTATTCTGGCTTGTTTTTCTTAGCTGTGGTTAGTGAGTGCCCTGATCTGGAGCCCTTGGATGGGAAATTGCGAACATCCTGCGCTTCAGCATCGAACAAAGCCGTAAAAGGGTCTGACAAGGAGCATATGAGGGAACTGAAGCGAAAGCTGCAGGTAATGTTAGTTCGCTGTCTGTGTAATCCCATTTCTAGGTCTGTTTTTCACACGTTTGCTTCGGTTTGATGCCAACTGTTCTGTTTAGGAGCAACATTTGGTGGCTACGAAGAATCGCGTAACGACAGGTAGAACGACCAAGAAGACCAAAGTGTCCGGGCAAGCCAAGGATTCTATTTGCAGCGAAAACGAGTCTAATGAGGTGGCCAATTTTTCAAACACTAGCGAATCGGCTGGTAATAGTAGTCGCACCGCGTCGTTAGATTCTTCAGTTGTCACTCGTAAGTGTTACTTTTGGTTTACAATGTGTAGTTTACGATCTTTATTTTACAGCTCCAGCCAAAGAAAGTAAGAAGCGGTCCCGGAAAAACCAAGACAAGGTACCGACGACGATCCCCAACTTGGCTACAGGCGTTCCGCAAGAGGAAGTGGCTTCTTCTGCGGTTATTGGGGCACCAGTTGCCCACAACACTGCAGAAATCGCCTGTCGGAAGATTATTTCACCTGTGACGGTATGTGAAGCTCCAGAAGCCTTGGCTAATGCCAGCACGAGGAAAAAATGCAATCCCGGTAAAGTGGCTATCCCTCGTCTGCATAGCCAGCGTCAAACCCGAGCTCCCCCAGCACTGTCCTCCATCATTTTAGTAAACCCCGCTGTTTCGCCCCAGACTGTTGGAAAAAAGTACGTTCCCATCCAACCCAAGTACAAAACTGAGCCTGAGGAGTCTGCCACGTCCTCCAGCCCTTCCTATCAGGACTCCTTACCCCACTTGACCATCGAAACATCTTCCTCCATAAAACGCCCTTCCAAAGAAGCCGACGAAGAACTTATGCGCTACCTTGGCGATCAAAACGATGCAAAGGACACTGGATTAGGCCAGTTACGGGCGCTGTTGGAGCAGAATTTGAGCGAAAAACACTTTCCCAGCTCAGCGCATATTATCCCATCCAGTAGCTCGACCAAAACGGTGTCTGAGGCCATCAAGGATCCTCTCTTTGCTCGGCGCCGAGTTAGTTTTGATACGCTGGCAGTTTCTACCACCTCCACTGCTCCCTCTTTGGTTACAGATACTTCCTCCATGCACGCCATCCCGCCCAGTCCCAACACACGACGCAAAGCGTTCAATTTCACCCCCATTTCACCTCGCAATACACCCATTTCCGACGCCACGCCCTCCTTACGGAATCTGCTGTCTTCCCAGTCAAGCAGCAGCACCAATCCGTCGCCTTTTGTCTCGCCCAGGACTACTCCCGGACCAGAACCAATTCACGCCAACCTATTCTTACCACCGGCGAACGCTGTACTCTGTCGCTCGAGACACAATTCAGCGTCAAGCTTACTAGTTAACCGAGCGCGACATTCGTCAGGTGCGTCCGTTACCTTACGCCATGCCCCTTACCCCAGCAATCCTTACGCCACAGCCACGAGCGTGACGGCAGCCTCGCAAGAACACGAAGCAGCGTTGGCTCGATCGCGACACAACTCGGCTGGCTCGCCAAAATCGGCTCCTTTGTCGCCATTAGTAACCAGCAACGATATGCTGTCCCGAGCGCCGGGGAGTCAACCTGCTGGTGACCTGAGAAGACGGCACATGTCAGCCGGTACAATTTTGGGGCAGAATCGGGTCTTATCCACCTTCCAAACTATGGTAAGCAACAACCCATGGAACGATCCTTTTAGCCACGAGATTGAGAAGTTGTTAGCGGAGTCTACGCCGGTGCCCGGGCCGATGTCCACACCAAATATGCTGCTGCGGTCCCAGTCAGTCCCACTTCATACGATGGGGTATAATCCGGCTGTCCAAATGAATCCGACGTTTCATGGGATGCACTGCGCAGGGTTTAGTAGTCAGGACAACAGTAGTCATTCCTACAGCCCGTATACTCCAACGCCTGTGCCTTCTGACTGGGCGGACTTTAGTACCAGTAGCAACGATGCCATGATGAGTAGCCATGCATCGACTGTGGACCCCACGTCGGCGACGGGTGTGGGGAACGGGACAGCTGAAGGTAGTGAGGATGACGCGGTAGCCTTGGAGTCGTTTGATGCGGAGAGTTTGCGTGAATTGGTCAATCAAGTCTACGCATCAGAGTCGCTGGATTTTAACCATTTAGATACTGGAGTGATGGGAAACGAGTTGGTGACCGCTCACGCGACTGTCGATGGAGGGTTTGGTGGTGAAGATCCGGATCGGAATGATCCTTTAGATGCGGCGGTTTTAAATGGGTTGGGCTCCTTGGGAAACGAAGATGTCGTGGCTGCGCTCATGTCGTTGAGGGAAGTTGCTCCTGGTAATGCCTGTGATTTACAGCGACTAGTGCAAGATGTATCCCACAGCGAAGGCTAAAACCTGGCAAGTGTTTCTTTTATTTATTTTTTATTTACTTTTTTGCTATAAATTGGAACTTTTCGTTAAGGTCAAGGTGTAGTGCATTTAGTTGCTTTTTTGTCAAAAGATGGCACTGATGTCATACCCCCTATATCATGAGAATTATGCAGCTAGAAACTTAAATTTAACGATACAATTAAAAAAATATTGTTATTAAAATATCTTAATAAAAATATCTGAAAACGCTGCGTCGAAAGATTTAGGTACATGATTTATTTAAGTCTACTCAAGTTATGAAAATTTTAAATAAATTGTATATCTAAATCTATGAGGCTGCGTTTTAAGATGTTAAGAAAAATCAATTGGCATCGTTAATTTTCTTTTAAATTTCTGTTTCAAGGTTTGTTTCAAGTTGCATAATTATCATGATGTAGTGCAAGTAGTTGATCCTTTTTGTCAGAAGATGGCATTAATGTCATACCCCTATATTAAAATTAACACCAGTATGTCAGTTTTTGAAAAAAAAATCAGCTAATGGAGTGAAAAAAAGTACCGAGTCAAACCTAAGCTAACCTAGTTCATTTCAAATCGAACTATCAATTTTCAACTCGAATTTGCAACAAAGGTTCGTCGGTAAAAACCACCAGCGCGATACGTGACACCTGTTTGTAATTTTTTCCGGAAAACGTGTTGCAACGATATGACACACAAGTATCATTTTTGACCACCGGATGTTTTACCGGATAACCTATTGGATATTGGGGATTTGACATCAGTGCCATCTTTTGACAAAAATATCAACTGCGTGCACTACACCATGGCCTTAAAATTGATATTTATTGCATTTCAGATGTTATTTATTTACGATTATTTCGTTACCGTGTAGATTTTTTAAACCCACGAGGCATTGGAGATGATTTGATTGTGCGGGAACACCAGCAAAAGAAGAATTGGATAGCAACTTTACTACCTGAAGATTATCCCATCGTTGGTTAGAAGCTAGTTTGACGGAAATTTCGATGGTGTTACAGTAGACAGTGCAAGCATACGTATATTATTGTTATAATCATCAAACGCGTGTAACTTTTCCGAACTTATTTGGCAGCCTCCTCCCTCAAACCGTAAGTTTGGAGAGCTGATTCTTTTTCTTTCCCCTCCCTTTAGTTTAATTTCGAAATTAATTAAGGTCATGTTGCAGTTCTGTTTCTGGACTTTCTACTGTGCTTTATTAAGTGCAGGACCTTCTCCATTTTCAAGAGTACAAATGAAGTGGCGCTCAAAGAACGACCCCACGATCTCTGCGACAAAAGAAAAGCCCCACCCCCCTCCTGAGAAGAAGTGTTTGGCCAAGACTGCAATTTATAATTTGGACGGTTTTTTCTCCTGGGATATATTAGTCCCAAGGAAACCTGGGCGACCGATGTGTATTGCTTGGTAAACGGAAGTGTGACAGCGTTGGAGAGTTTTTACGCACAATTTTTGGGAGTACTTGTAAGAGAACGAAAGGGGACTTTCGTCGTAATTCAGATGTTCTTGCCTCACGTAAGTGCCTTGTGTGCGTTTCGTTGAACTGACTTTGGAATCATTGAACCACTTCATTGGCATAGAATGCCGTTATGTTTGTTCTTATTTTTTTTTTTTTTGGGGGGGGGGGGTGAATCATGTTAGGAACGTCCTACTTCTTAGTCTTCTTTTTCGTTTAATGTAGACTTTCTTCCCGAAATTCAAGTGGGTTTTTAGTGAGCTCTTCGTAAGGGGATTTATTTTTAATTAAAGTTCTGGGGAATTTTTTTCCTTGCTCGTACCTTGAAATAACACACGGATGGCCAAGTTAGAGTTGTAATATTGCTTGATAGAACTTTCTGGTCTAGGATTTTTTGTGTGTGTATGTGAAACAGAAGAAATTCATGGAGGCTCACGGGTGAATAGCGTTTAAGGCTTGGTAGGGTAACAAACTAGTGTTATGTCTTCGCTTGTGCTTATTTAGTGTTGCCAAGCAAGTTTGTCTGTTGTGGCAGCTTCTTAACACTTTCATATGAAAGGGGAAATGCGAGCATTCCCTTTGTCATTTTGCCCGCCTTGCTCCCCGACATAAGATTTTCTCCTTTCTTATTTAGTTCGTAAATGTAAGGCAAAGCAAAGGGTATCGGAGAGGCTGATTTTCGTTTGTGGAAGCTCTGTAGCTTGGTAAACAAAGCTCTTATGCTTCATTTATTTTAAATTCGCCCTGTATGTCATGTATTCATGTCATAGTCTACTAATACAGAACGATGGAAACGACGAAAACTAGGTGACAAAAGTTTAGTTCCGAAGGTCCATTCATGATTCGGGAGAAACTTGAGTTCAAGTGCTGCAAACTGCCGCATGCAGTTGCACTACATTATGAGATCAAGAAAGATAACCTTCCCTGACCTCAAAACAACCTTCGTTGACCTGAGAAGAGAAGACTTATTGAACGACCCTAAATTGAATTCCTTGCTGATTTCAAGTACCATTGGATCTTCTGGCTGTGAATCTGGTGATTATGTGCAGTAGGCTTCAGTTATGCTGGAAGAACGTGTGCCAAATCCGTAACTGCACCGAAACCTTTGGTAATATATAATCTTTCATCTATTTGTGTATGAATTTCAGACCTAATGTATTTACCGTAGGTGTTCAACGGCTTTCCTGAT
>JAGJRP010000827.1:0-28451 GCA_022832235.1 Lepidurus couesii | reverse complement strand
AATACAGTGAAGTTCAGAAATTTGTCTAGTTTGTAATGAGCGTGGCACTTTTTTGAAAAATCAATCAGGAAACTTTCTAGAGGCGATGAAAGTTTTGACATTTTTACACAATGAATTTTGAAATTTCTGTTCCACTTATTACAAAGAGCATTTTTTATATAAATTTTGACATATAAATTATGAAAATCAGACCCTCCATTTCGAAGTAATCGTTGATAAAACAAATAATAAAACGGAACAAATAATAAAACGGTGTCAACGATTACTCCGAAACGGTGTCAACGATTACGCCCCAACCAAGCCTGCCAGTTGGCGCTTCTACTCGGGCTTTTTACGCACTTGCCCGGCTTTCCGGTACCGGGACGTCCGCTCTGAGTATCAACGAAGCGATGAGAAAAAGCGCGCAAAAGTGATTCTGTAAATCGCGCCAATCAGCTTCAGAGTATTGCAGTTATATAATCATTGTATGTAATCATGTCTGACTTTGGGAAAAAGATTTCCTGTTCAGTGAAATAAAAAAAAAACTCAATCAAATAATGAATTTTTTTTTCTGGTGCTGTAGGGTCTGGTTTTCGAGCTCAAGTCGCTGTCCGTTATTGTCATTTTGGTCAGTTAGAGATTTGGAAGGTCTGAAAACATGTGTTGGAGTCTGGAACCACACGTCTAAGGCTGTGTTCCCACTGCCACCTTAACCCGGGTTAGCGAGTGAAATTAACCCGGATTAACTAACCCGAGTGTTTCCACTAGCCAAACCTGGGTTGAAAGTGGTGTTAGACACCGTCAGGGTTACTTATTTATATACCAATGGGAACACTCGTTAACCCGGGTTACGCTAACTCAACACCGGTGTTAGGTTAGCAGTGGGAACACAGCCTAAGTAAATCAAATCGTTCGTCAACGGTGAAAGGTGAAGGGTCTTGGTTATAAAGGATTGCGTTCGAATAAGAGTTTTGTCTAAGCATTTATATTTTGCGGCCTCCGGTTTTATCTAATTGGTGTTGCGATTGGTGTTGCGATTGGTGTTGCGATTGGTGTTGCGTATGAATTTAGCTGAAGTAATTTACCATTGTAAAATACCCAACGGGACTTGAATAATTTATGAATTTCGGCGGTTTATGTGATTAGGCGATATGGAATAAGGCGATCTCTGTCTCTACAAAATTAAATGGTGAATAAAACGTGACGGTAAGTTCAATATGAAGTAAGACGGGTTATGAGCTTATGATATGAAATTAAGTGGGTTCCACTGTAGTTATAATTAGTATCGTATGTTACTCTGCTTAATAGTTGCTACAGTATCCCAAGTTTGGGATAGATGGCATTTCGGCGATGATCTCAACTTTTCCTTCTTGATTGCACGCCTATTCGGTAGTTTAAATCTTCACTATGTTGCTGAAGGCACCGTAAAAAGCTGAAGTAGGCGGGGCTACTCCATCTTTATTTATATTCTGGGTTCTATTATGCTGTCTTCGTTCCCGTGACCGTGAATCGCTCTTTTCCGCTAAAATATCTTCCCTCAGTATGCTGTAAAGGATTACTCAAGGTGACCCGTTTCGTTTTGTAGCTCGGAAAGACATCTTCCCAAGCGAGATGTCTGTTCCTTCACCGAGTCCAAGGCTGAAGATGAGAAGCAGAAGTGGATCAGGCGCTCGTTTAGATTACTACCAGCGCTTAGTCTACAAAACTATCTTAAAATACCAAGTAAATCTCACAAATATTTTTTTTCTAGAATGACACGCACCCATTTTACGTGTTGTTCTACTTAAATACGTATAGGATCCTGTTACTGGTCTTTTACCTGCATCTGCCACTCATACCCATGCATGGATCAGAGATAATGTGTATAGTATACTGGCCATATGGGGTTTATCCATGGCCTATAAGAAAAACACGGACATGGACGAAGATCGTGCCAAAGCCTATGAATTAGAACAAGTAAAACTACTACACTTTTTTTAAAAGACAATTAAATTGGATATTCTTATAATTATTTTTTCTCATCACATCAGAGATGTGTTAAGCTCATGCGAGGTCTAATGGAGGCCATGATCAAACAAAGGGATAAGCTCGAAAAGTTCAAATCAACCCAACATCCATTAGATGCCCTCCACGCCAAGTTCAATTCTTCCACTGGTGACGCTGTGGTATCAGACGCCGGCTGGGGCCATCTGCAAATCGATGCTGTGTCGCTCTATATTTTAATCCTGGCTCAGATGACAGCTTCTGGTCTCCAGATTGTATACAACCTGGATGAAGTAGCCTTCATCCAAAACTTGGTTTTCTATATCGAATCTGCTTATAGCATCCCAGTAATTATTTAGCGCTAATTAACTCGTTTTAGCGTTTTCTGATTCATTTTGTTTCTTTAAAAGGATTTTGGTATTTGGGAGAGAGGCGATAAGAATAACAATGGCGTGCCAGAGCTTAATGCCAGCTCCATTGGAATGGCTAAAGCTGCTCTGCAAGCTATTAATGAGTTGGACTTGTTTGGAGCTCGAGGAGGAAACACTTCCGTCATTCACGTGTTGGCAGACGAAGCCCAGAAGTGCCACGTAGTCTTACAAGTAATTACCACGAACATTACTTTGTTATTGATGCTAGCAACTGTTTCCAACCGTTTAGTCTATGCTACCTCGCGAGTCCAGTTCCAAAGAGGTTGATGCTGCCTTATTATCAGTCATTGGTTTCCCAGCGTTTGCTGTGGATGACCCAGAGTTGATTAAACTGACGCGAACGACAATCCAAGAGAAACTACAAGGAAGGTTTGGTTGCAAAAGGTTTCTAAGAGATGGTTATAAAACGGCGAAGGAGGTAAAGTAACCAATATTTAACCGGTTTAAATTAACAACAAATTTGGAATAATTTTGTATTTTCTTAATTCGGTAAAGGATCCTAGTCGTTTATATTACGAGCCATGGGAATTGAGAGTATTTGAGCATATCGAGTGTGAATGGCCGCTCTTCTTTTGCTACCTTTTGCTGGATTTTTGCTTCCAAGGCGACCGAGAAGCCATTGAAGAATACTCCGAAGCTCTTGAAGAAGTAAAAACTCACTACTTTTCAAATGTCAAGCTAATCACCTCGTTTTCTTTATGATTAATTCGGTAGTTATTAATAACAACGGACGACGGGCTAAAACTAGTCCCGGAATTGTACTCTGTTCCTAAAGAATGTGTGCCTGCAGAGTATTTAGATCCTGGCAGTCAAACACGTGTACCGTGGGGCAGGACACCGTTTATGTGGGCCCAGTCGCTTTACATTTTGTCGCAATTACTCAAAGAGGTAATATGGAACACATTTTCGTTGAGGCTCCTTTTTTTAACCCTATTTATGCCAGAATTTGATTGCAGCTGGAGAATTAGACCCTTTGAATCGCAGATTAGGGTCTCAGAAGAAACCAGATGTCGTCGTACAAGTCGTAATTCTTGCCGAAGATGTGAATATTCAGGATCGGCTGAAACGATACGATATTGCTGTCCAAACTGTAGCAGAAGTCGCACCTATTGAGGTGCAGCCAGCTCGCGTTTTATCCCATTTGTATACTTATTTAGGTATATAGTCCTTTATTCTTATTTGGAATGGCTTTAACTTGATATTTGATCAAACTTTGGGGATTGCTTATAGGACATAACCGTAAATTGGGTCTGTCGGGCAGAAAATCACGCGACGTCGGCATTCTAAGCACCAGCAAGCTATACTCATTACAAGATCGCATTTTCGCCTTCACGCCTCAGTTGACCGATCAACATCATTTCTACGTGGCGTGCGATTTCGAGCTCATGATCGATACCTTCAAAAACGAGCTTTATTTCCTAAAATCGTCTTGGCAGAATATGTTGGGAAGGCCTGTGGTGGTCATGGTTGTTCGTCAGCAGCAGCTAGGTAATTTTCAGAAAGAATTTTTAATTTAAGTTAAAACTTAATTTCGTTTTATGGTTCTTAGAACAAGGAAAGATACCTGTGGCTATGGTCACTACTTTAAAGAAGCTGAAGAGCGGCTATATCAATGGTTCTCGGGTGACGTTGGGCAATTTGTCAGATTTCCTGAGCACGTCTTGTGTCACGAATCTCAGTTTCTTGGGAAGCCAGGAAGACGGACTGCCAGAACGTAATTTTTTTTTTCGTATTCATTAATCTTGTAGACTGCAAATAATTTACCTGGGCGCTTTTTAACCTTTTGTTACTTTAGCTTAATTTGTCTGTCATTTCTTTTTAACTTATAGGTCTGAATCCTAAAGTGCAAGAGTATTTGGAAGATCAAATGCACAAATCATTGGCGTGCAGACCCAAGATGCTCCATAACCAAAGCAATAGTCATCGTGGACGAAAACGCATGACAGGACCCGCACAAGCCAAAAGGAAGATTTCCTACAAAGGATCTATGCGTCGAACTCGCTCCATAGCTGTGGATCATGGTGAATAGATTTTTTTTTTTAGGAGGGAGGCTATAAAGAAACGTAATTACTCTTAATTTTTGGTTCGTACAGAAATGGCGCAAAGCAAGAACTCGACACCAGCTACAATGTCTCCAATGTCGGATGATTTTGGTTCGGCTTCGGCAGCTGGGCTCAGCTGCCCTCCGTCTGTTGACAATTCACGTCCTTCTTCTCGAGGGCACGTGCCCGTTAACGAGCCTAGAACGCCTTCGCCTGATAAAGATGATCCTTGGATGACTTTTACAAGACACAGGTAACGCGAGTTATAAAGCTGTAAAGTGAGTATAAAGCTATAATCTATAAAGCGAGTTGGTTTTGGTTTAAAAAAAAAAGACGAAAAGAGCTTATAGCAACGCTTACTTGTTTCATATGCATGCGCTTGGGTACCGATTTTTGAATTAATTGGCGTTTTTCGCTTCCCTTTTCTCTCCACTGCATCTTATCTGCTGCTGCTCCGCAACAAAACTACGCTTTATCCCAATACATTCCAGTTGGTATGTGGTTTTTCCCCTTTTTAGGAATGTAGTGTTGAGCTTTATGTGGATTTTTTGTTTTTAATTAAATTAATGTAGGACTCAATCTGATGCTCAGTACGAGAATACTGAAGTGGAAGAGCTACTGGCCATGTTGAAAGATTCCGAAAACCTGGAAGAACAAGGAGACGTTTTGCATTATTTGATGGTCGAGCACGGCTTGGATTACGAAACTGGTAAATTAGCTTTTTTTTTATCGCAGTGAAAACGTATGGTGAAATGTCACATATTTGGGAATAATTGTGTGAATTTTACAAGTTTATAACTTTTTTTGTGATTCTGTTTTCACACTTCCGTCACTTAACAAGAATTTTAGTTGATAACTATGTTTGGAGGTTATACTTTTTTCTCATTATTTTTTAATGTTTAGGAGCGGTGGACCAAGGAAAGAACATTCGGGTAAAGGATTTATTGAAGGATCTCTACGAGAAGGCGTGTCATCAGCAAAATTGGTCATTGGTTCGTCATACAGCTGGTGAGATTTTGTTTCGTTTATTATTTCCTATTTTAAAAGATCGAACCCTAGCGGAAGTCAATTACTTGGTCGGTTAATAAAACTTGCAAAGCGCTCAAATGAAAATAATGAGAACACAAACTCGAAAATAAGGGCTCAGTAAACAACTAAAACCTAAAAGTAAATTACTGAAAAAAATTTAAGAAATATAATTAAAAAAATATAAAAAACGATTAGAAATAGTACTCTTTAGGATATGAATAGGATTTGAAGAATAACATAAAAATAGTAACGGGGAAAAGTTATTTGCAGAGGAATTAGGAAATGATGAGAGAACATAACAATACAATGATTAAAAGCTTAGCTCAAAGACTCAAAGCACTTAGTAAACTTAAAATATTTTGATTTATTCATAGGAATGCTGGGGAAACGTGTGGAAGATTTGTCTAAAGCAGTCACGGACTTATTAGTGCATCAAAAGCAAGTCACGGTGGGAATGCCACCTTACCAAGAACGAACTATTGTGGCTCCGCTACCAACTTCTGAATTGCGGCATCTTATCGCCCAAGCATACGGCGAAGATGAGAGCGCGGCTATGTTAACCCAAGTAAGTTTGACCATTTTAATTGTTTAATTTTTATAAATTCTTTAATTTTTTATAAAATAGGAATTACTCTTGTATTTGGCCATGTTTGTGCGTACCGAGCCTTCATTATTTGCGGAAATGCTGCGTTTACGAGTTGGCTTAATTATCAAAGTTTGTTATTTTAATCCGACTTATGAAATTGCATCAAGTCTTTCCTCGTTTTCCTAGGTTATGTCCTCTGAGCTGTCTCGGTCTATCAAATGTACAGCGGAAGAAGCTTCCGAGCACTTGCTAAATCTCTCTCCTTTCGAAATGAAGAATTTGCTTTATTTGATTCTTAGTGGGAAAGAATTTAACGTTGTGAGCAGCGCTTCCAGTGGCAATTTCTCAATTCTGAGCAACAAATCCAGCAAATACAGCAAAGTAACCCTTATTTTTGGATTAACACCATTAAAGTGATGATTTTTTAAAACTTTTTAGAAAAGTCAGATTGGAAATTTGTTTGGTCGTGGCGAAGCTGCCGAGCCTGAAACTGGCGAATCAGAAAAACAAGGACAATGGCTACGCAGAAGGAGGTTAGACGGAGCCTTGAATCGTGTTCCAAGGGGATTTTACTCCCGTATTTGGCTTCTTTTAGAAAAGGTAGAAAGAGTTCGAAGTTATGTTAGATTTTTTCAATAATTTTTAAATTTTTTCAATGTTTCACTTAAAAAAGTGTCCCGGATTGATTATCGAAGGAAAACTACTGCCACAGAGTCTAACCCAGGAAGTGAGAATTGAATTAAGACTATTTTGTTCAAAGAGCAGAGGGCTAATTAGAATTATTTTAGATGACTTCTGGCGAATTCAAATTTGCCTTACAAGTTGAGACAGTTTTGAATGCGATTCCCCAGCCGGAATACCGCCAGTTGATGGTAGAAGGCATGATGGTATTGTCTCTTCTATCCGAGTACAACGTCGTTCCATTCATTGCCGAGACTTTGTGTGTGGAACGTATAGTTCATACAGCCAATAAAATTTTCCTGGAAGATCAAGTACAAAAAATATTTTTTACATCATTCATTGTTATCGAAACATTTTTATCGTTCTGTTTTTTTTTAAAGATGCGTTGCGATGGTGATGCCAGTCTATGTTGTGCCAAACCGAAGGACCAGAGAGAATTGACAGCCGCTGGAACTTTAATTTGTGGAGGAGCCTGTTATATCTGCCAACATTTTTACGATTCTGCCCCGAGCGGTTGTTATGGCACTATGACATACTTAATCCGGGCAGTAGCCACGATTTTAGATTGCTTACCCAAAGACGGGGAAATCGACTGTAATATTTCGTGATCAGTTCTAGGAAGGAACAAAAAAATCTAGTTGGAAACCGTAATGGAAAGTTTTTTGCCCACAGGAGTAAGAATAAAAACCGAAACTTATAAGCTAGCAAAACGTTTTAGCATTCGGTTGCGTTGTGTTGTGTTTTTTTTTTTTCATGTACAGGATAGCTGTAATGGGTGTGATTTTCCCCCCTTGGATCTTTTCCAGCAAGCCCGAGTGAGTTAACGTTTCTGTTGGTGTCTGAAAATAATAAACGTAGCAGATCCTTAATTTGCTTTTTGTTTTTTATTGTGTTTTTTTTTGCATTGTATTTTTTTCCACGGCTTTTGGATTTAGTAACTACTAGAAAATGACATTTGGGTTAACTCGGGGTTTGTTTGGTTGAGAAAAGGCTGAATTTCGGTAGCCAGCTCCTAAGAGATAGACAAAACTTAAAACTTTAACGTTCCAATACGATTTCCTATTGATTTTAACTTACGACGAAGAAGAGCTAGCTTCTTTGAGAGCTTTTTCAGCTTCACTGCTTTCGAGATGCTTGATAAACTCCTTCCTGAACTGGTGTTTCAGAGGCTGGGGTGGAGGAGGCGCTTCTTGCTCTTTAAGTTTGATAATGGCTTCGCTTAGAGTTAATCCGTACCATTCCGCTTCTTCCCGCGGAATTACAAATTTCTTGTATTTGGCCAAAATTTCTTGGCGCTTGGCTTCAGAGCTTTCTGGCAGAAAGGTATTCTGTGTCAAAGCTAGTAAAAGTTGCCTTTTGAATCTGATCTCCATTAATGATTTTAAGTCTTGAGCGGGAGTCTGAAACATAATTATAATAATTAGTTATAGTTTTAGATTCAAGGAGAAACATTGTTAGGGAAGGCTTACCTTCAGGATGTAGTTATCAAAGCCATGATGCTGATCAATAAGATCCATTGCTCGATCAGTAATAAGTACATCGTAATACTTTCCTAGAATTTCACTATGGATAACTGAACGCTTGATACTTGGCACCCAGAAATACGGAACTCGTCGTCTCAGCTGTTTCGGTTTTCGGAAACCTTTAATCACAGCTTCTCCTCCAAGTATAACGTTTTCAAACTCCTTTGGGTATTGCAAAGGTATAGGGATATTCTCAATACGTTTTCTAACATAATAAAGTATCCATTAGTCCAAATGCAAAATCATAAAACTTGTGGATTTGATTCCTTACATTTCGCCAGTTTCAGGGTCTCGTTTCCAACGTCCTTGTTCTGGTATGTAATGCACTGGCGCCGGAGTTCCATATTTCCACTGCTTAAGAAATTGTAGATAATGCTCAGGAAGTCTCGCAATTAAATCTTTACCATACTTCCACGACATTTTTCAGGTTTATTTAGCACGTGAAAATATCACAGTTCCAATTGTGTTTAGCATCTTCGCCGCTAGATGGTAACTTTAGATTTTTAAAACACGACGAAAGCTTTTATGAACGGTAAAATGACAACTTGTTGCAATAAATTTAGTTAACTTTGGATAGACTTGACCAACACCGATTTTTATTGTATTGGCTTTCTTGATCAAAATACAAGATTACACTCAAACTTGGAGCTGGAGCATTAATTCCGCCTGTTCGTTGACCACGGTAGCCATGGATTCTCGCACTTGATGCAAATTGCCTCTCCAGGCGGTCAAATAGTCACGTAGTTGCTGCCAATGCGCTTTACCAAAGGTTCTATGCATGGTGGAGAAAACCAAAACTTTACGTGTGGATTGATCCATTCGGGCACGTACTAGCTTCGTTTTAAGCACTGTAAAAACGCCCACAAATACACAAGATTAAAATTATTAAGAAAATATTAACAAAAAATACCTTCAATAACGAATTCTTCTACTTCTTCTTCTTTAAGTTGCAACTGCTGTTGGAGCGAATCAAAAGAGATTTCCGTAGCACCTTCAGCCATTTGCATAAAAGTGAGAAGTCGCATTTTCTTAATGTTTTGGTCATGCTTCAAACCTTAAAAAAAAGAATGTCTATTTAATAAGAAATTATTTCGTTAGCGGAGTTACTGTTACCTAAAGAGTCAATGAAGTCTTTATGGTCTTGGTAGAACTTAAGGTAGGCCTGCAACTGATCAGACACGAAAATCGTGAGCAGGTCGTGCAACAAGGCTCCTTCCAAGACTTTAACTGGTTGCAGAGCCAGTAAATGATCCAAGAGAAAACTACTTGGATCAGCTAAAGAGGCTACAATACAACGCTGAGCTTCTTCTCGCGCTTGAGATGCATTTTCGGTGGTATAAGTGCTCAATAGCTCGAGCATAACCTTGGAGGCCGACTCACTATTACCACAGAAAAAGAGAATTTCAGACATACGGTTTAATGTGGACATAAAAAAAACCTTTGTCTGCAGGCGAGAAGGGCCTCATGCACTATGCGAAGCAGTTTTTGCATCTGCTCATTGGTAGGATGGCAGGGTCCCAATTGGCTTTTCAGTTTCTCAATGTCAGAAAAAACGGCTTTGACTTGGTCGGTACGACCCGCCACTTGGACCAAATGATAGTACACGTGGAACCGGAAAGGCGAGGCAGTGTCCAGAGCATGAAACAAGAGCCAGAGCCTAGATATTGCACAAAAGGGTCAAAGGAAATTATTTGATTTAAAGAAAAGTGCTGTTTGTCTCCATTTTCTTAACTTACACTTTGAGGCAAACTTGACCCAATTTCGTAGTACTAGCTTCGGTGATTTTTTCGCAGAATGTCAGTATGAGCGGCTCGGCTTTGCTGGCTGGCAACTATGAAGAAATTCAGCTATCAAAAGGAAGCAAGTCACATGGAAAGTTGTTACCAAAACCAGCATGGAGACAATACTGTTCAAGATGCTTTCTACTTCCGTTTCGCTCTTGTCCTTGAAGCACAAGTCGCAGACCTTCACGACGCTGGTGAACTGAGGCAATAGTTCCTCTAAAACACGATGATCATCTTCATTCGGAGTTGGTGGAAAAGGTGCCAGTTTAGCTCCCAGAGCTTCATAATATTCATACAGCTCTCTTGCCTGGAAAATAGAACATTCCACTCGTAAGGAACACTGTTTTTATATTTTCTGGTGTACGACTTACCTGTGCATCAATCGTCAAGTCAATAAACGACGCTAGACTCATCTTTTTTGGTTATTTTGCTTGGAATTGCTTAATAATTCCCGTCCACCAGTAGTCACCACGACGAACACGAAGAGCATTTCATATTGTTTTGGGACACTAGATGACGTTCTTATGCAGTTGAACCTCCTTTACAGGTGGCGTGGGATGTAGCTAAACAGTGTTATTATTGTGAACAAGCTGGAAGGCGGGGCTTAACATCTTAAGCCCGTTGCAGCCATCTTGCTTGTGTATTTTTTGTCTCTCAAGCTAACATTAAATGGTGGATATCCAAGTTATCTAGTGTCATCCGCGTGTACGATAACTTAAAATATCATGAGTTCTTCCAGGAGCTCCTCTGCAGACAGTAAAAGCCGGAGTAGGAGCCGTTCCAAGTCAAAAAGTCAAGATCGGCGTTCACGGAGTAGGAGCCGTAGCCGCAGCGTTAGTGTAGAAGATATCCGGCATTGTCGTCTACATATCGGCGAAATAGGTAAACAATCGACAACGGTAGGCCTTTGAGTGGATCCATTTTTCTCCTGTTTTTGTAGGCAATGAAGTTGGAAAGCGTGACCTCGAGCGAGCCTTTGAGAAGTATGGCAAGATCGCCGAAATCTGGGTAGCTCGTTATCCTCCCATGTTTGCTTTCGTGGTCTTCAAACGCATATCCGAAGCTGAAGAAGCTATGAAAGCTTGCAATGGCTTGTACGTACTAGATCTCGTCAACCTGTTCTCTTACATTGTCTCAAGTACCAATTTCCTGTTTGCCTTTGTTATTCTCAGAACGATCAATGGCACTCGAATCACCGTCTCTGAAGCGCGTCCGAGGCGAGAATCCAGAGACGTAGCATCCGGCAAGGGTATACGATGCTACCAATGTGGAAGAACTGGCCATTTTGCCCGCGACTGTATTGGCTCCTTGTATGGCTACCGTCGCCCTCCGTCGAGGTAAATATGCATAAGTAGATAAAATGTGGAACAAGCTCCCTTGTGAGTTTGCATCAAACTTCGAATGGGCCCCTAAAAACCCTAGCCAAACTAGCCAAGGACAAGGCGTTTTGTGCTCCCAAAACACAAACTTTTTATGTCTATAGTTTTCCCAGCTAGTCATTGGGCTCTCCCCCGTCAACTTCTGGAACTAATAACCCTGATGATCCATTTCCTTGAAAACGAGGTTTCCCCTCTTCTTTGATAGCAGTTTTGATTGTCGCATAACTATCCTGCCTCTGAATTTAAGAAAACAGACAAAAGCCGACTACAAGACTCTATTTTTTATTCTGGTATATTCCTTTTATACCCCCTCCCCGAATTAAAGCAGTATGCTTTCTGAAGCTAGCAGTTAAGCTGTAGAAGCTTAAGTAAAAAAATCGTCTCAAGTTTGACAAGCAGTACTTCTGTCAGATCTCTAGAAGCTAACTCGCGCTTAATATTTTTCCTTTCTGTTGTAAAGTTCAAGTTTCTGAGTTATTCAACAAAGTAAGATGATGCATTCATAAAGGTCGCTCCTGTTAATTGGTAGCTTGATCTTCGCGAAGCTGTGTGGTTTAGGAGGAAGCTTTGCCCTGGTCCTTTTTATTACTGTCCAAGAAATCACTGGATTTATCTTGCCAGAGCTCCCATCATTACTAGAAAGCTTCATGTTCAAGTAAAAATGTAGCCCTCGTTAGCTCACTTCTTTAGGGAAGGAAAAATGACTCTTCACGGTTCTTAATAACTCTTATTTCCCCACATGAAGAATGTTGTAAACTTGGGTGGGGTGGAGACTGAGATAAGTCCCGTATTTCTGTGGGTAATGAACTCTTTTCTTCTGGCTTCTACTGTTAATTTGCGTTTCTGTATAGACACATTATAGATATTCCGTAAGCTAAACTGGCGAAGTTCGTACTTTTTAATGTCTTTAGCATGTTTGGTAAATGTCGCTTGGCATCGGCAATTACTTTCGGTAAGCGAGTCCAAAGAGGTTTTTCCAAGAAAAAGCAATTAGTCCGCACCCATTAACTTAATGTCTCTTGCCCAGGGACAGGACTGTAATTACCGAGACATGAACATGACTGGCCAGATAGTACTAAAAACTAACCCAAAAAAGGGCGTTTCTTGCTCTTTTTGGGGGCTCAAATTTCCCTAGCTCTCATATTCCCAGCGTGGTTATATAGCTTTCCTTTTTAGTGAAGATTTGACTTGTCTATTTTTTTATTATTATTTTTTTTCAGTTAAGAAGAAGAAAAAATGCTACTTAATATTAAATAAGAAATTCTGTTAATCTCATGCAAACAAAAAAGGTGATTTTTTTCCTTTTTTTAAAAAAAAAAAGAATTTTTGTTATTGTGAGTACGTTACGTTGTTATGTTATATAGGATGTGGCTGTGTATTGTTGTACGGTGATTGAGAATTGAGAGAGGTTCTCAACACGTGGTCATATGGTTCGTTGGTTCGTGGTCAAAATGGTACTTGGTTGTTGTGGCTTTGGTTGGCTGGCTGGGAATGCTGCAAAAAAATCACACTAGACGAGAGGCCGTGGCGGCGCACACAAAGTTTTGCAGCCTAGTGGGGGTGTTTCTTGGCGCAGCTGCAAAGAAAAAAAGATCAGGGGTGGGGCGTGGCTTAAAGCAAAACTTAGATTGAGTTTGGTATAGGCCGAAAAAATGGCTCGTTTTCCCAACCTGAAAGGTAAGAAACCCAGAGAAAAAAAGCAGCTCCAACTTTTAAGTATACAAGCCAAGCCCCGCCTTTTTCTTGGTAAAAAAAACTATTAATTCTATTATTTATTTATTTTATTTATTTTTCGACATTTTTTCGTGTTTTTTTTTAAATAAAAGTTTTAGAAAATGTTGTTACGTGGGAGAAGCGAGGGCGGGAGTATGCAAAATAACACTTTAAAACTTTCAATTGGCAAGCAGGTGAATCAAATGTGCATTATCTAGTGAAGTCATTGTTATTTCTCTTCCAACCTGATGCAACCCACATGGAGCAGGTCGCCGGATCGTCGTCGCCGACAGCGCTCCCGCAGTCCTAATGGAGGAGGGGGCGGGTACTCCAGTCGTCGAGGCGGAGGTGGTGGGCGGGACCGAGACTACCAACGCGGAGACCGAGATCGAGGGGATCGTGGTGGTGATCGTGGCGATCGCGGAGATCGTGGCGATCGGGATCGCGGGGACCGGGATCGCGAAAGGGATCGTGGAGGGGACAGAGACCGAGATCGCCGTGGCGGTGGCGGTGGCGGTGGCGGAGATAGAGAGCGTGACCGGGACAGGGATTCACGCCGTTAACACTAAGGTGGTGATTGAACGAAAAGAAAAACACGGAAACGACAAAAAAAGAAAAGAAAGAAAATACAAATACCGAGACAGTTTGGGTGGGGGACTGTTCGTGTTGTTCTGTAGTTTTTTTTTATTTTTATTCAAGGGAAGATTCGCGTCACATCTGGTTTGGAAATTCTGCTTTTTAAAAAAAGGAAAATCAAAAAATCCTTTATAAGAAAAAAATTTGTGAAGTAGAGCTTATGACGTGTAGCTGTGTAATTGACGAGTGTTTGTGTCGTGGTTCCTTTCATTCTTCACGTTTCCTTTTTTATATTTTTTTCCCGCCACTCCAAGTCGTTATTTGTCGTTTTTCGATTCAGATGGGAAACGGCAATTGGCTTTGTGTTGTAATACAAGACATGAACTACCGAATCGGGAGTCATAGTAAACCGAAGAATGAGAGGAAATGGAATGGAAACTTAGCAGAAATCCACTAGTTGTATGAGAGATAGAGACAGAGCGAGGACATGAAAGGGCTTGAAGTTGAATTGATGCCGACTATGCAGATTTCCACCAGCAAACGGCTTTAAAACCTCCGAGGATGACAAAGCGGTCTTGTTGCCTTTTCGAGGAGGCTTTGAAGAGCGTAGGAGGGAGGGAGCAGAAGGGAGGGGCGGTATTTCTGCCATTGTCAGGTAACATTCTGCGTTCAAATTTCAGCCAGCTTCTCGGACCAAGTTTCAAACTCTCGTGTGGAGTGCTGCAAAGGTGACGTTTTTAATCTCGGTTCAAACTTGGAATCCATGTTGTCGACAGCTGGCACCTTTTACTTACACGACAGGTTGCGACTTTGCACGAGACTGATATAGGGAAATCCGTCACCTGTCGCCTTTTCCCTTTTTCGCTAAGAAGTAAATACGGGGGGAGGGGGAAATTTCATTCGTTCCCGGTGAGTGTTTTCTTCACATTCCCAAAACTTCTCCAAGCTACAGTAGACAAGATGCAAATGGTGAATGCAGCGTCTTGGGGCGCAGAAAAAGGGGGTTATGTGCTTTTCCTTTGCTTAGAGTTCCGAGTCCCAAAGTCTGTTCTGTTCTGCTGGCGTCTATGAGTGCCTATTGATTTCCGCCACAGGCAAGAGAGCCTGCTTGCAGCAACCCGTACCGCAGCTCAGGCAAAGCCCCCCTTTTGCTCAACAATGAATGCTGGTATGGGATGGCTTGGACGGCTCCGAAAGCTCCCAACAATGAATTTTGAGTACCCACCCTTCTTTCATTCTTGCCTCATATTTCGTGTCAACGGCAGTGGGGAAAGGAAACGGAAAAAAAAGTGAGCAGCTCTTGCGTTTTAAAATCCCAGAAATTTCGAAAATTGAGTATTCCGCGGAAATCGGATTTTTTTTCTTTCCTGTGAGGGGGAGGTTTGGGGAAGGGAGAAAGAGGTTGATCGTAAAAGGGGGTAGGAACAAACGGCAAACCTTTTAGCCTAATCTAGGCCTATATAGCTTTCCATCTCGGTAGGGCTGTATAATGTGAAAGGTGGAAGTATACAGGAGGGGGACGGGGGGTGATCGGATGGGAGATCGAACGTCATGAGGCCATTTTCCGGCTCATCGATCTTCCTCGCTCACTCTTTTGCTCGCAGCCTCCTCTTCTCGTTTTCTTCCCGAGTTGTGCTTTGCTCGACGACGACCATTGCCGTCCTCTTCGCGCTCCGTTAGTTTGAGCCCGTAATACAGCTCGTCTTCTTTTCTTTCAGTTTTATTTTTTATACTATTTTTTCTCTTAAATTCCTTTTTTTAACAGGGGAGAAACGATTTTTTAACACACGTCGGCGGCGCTCGTGTTGGTGTCAGTTTTTGAGCTTTTTGTCGTTATTTTTGCCGGGCTTCACGAGAGTGTGACCAAACCTATTAACGTGACAATAAGCTCCGCCTCTTTCACATTCGAACGCGAGGGGACTTGGTGTAGTGCCGTGCCTCTGACACTACGCGATGCCTGCTCGGCTGTGCTGTCGTGCCATGAATTTCTTGTTGTCGAGACCATGCTAATGAATCGCGGAACGACATTTTGGAGTACTTGGGTCGCGAGCTTTAAATTGGATAGTTTTTTCTTTTTCTTTTTTTAAAAAGGGGACGGGGAGCTTATTGGGAATAGAAATAAGAGAGAGAGAAAAAGAAGGACCGCTGTTCGCCCCTCCAAGGGGCTTTCAGCAAGGTTTCTTTCAAGTTTTTAATTGGAGAGCTTCTTCTCCCTTATGTAAGACTTGAGATGAAAGGCGTCTAGAATTTGAATTTGTGTTTGCGGGAAAAGAAGGAACCGAACTTTGGGGGTGGGGGGAAAGAGATTCTCTTCGGGGATTTGTAATAAGAAAAAAGGGGGGAAGGGAAAGTGAGGTGAATTAGGGTTTAGGATTGGAAGATAGTCCCGGAATTGTTGGCGGCGGGAAGTAGGCGTGTTCAAGTGCAAGTTTCTTTTTAGTATGCCAGGGATGACATCGCACGTTTTCTCGCGTATTTGCCTTGAGCCCCCACGAAAGGATGAGATTAGTGGCACCAGGCGACCGTATCCAAAAAGAAACCCGTTTCTAGTGTTGCTTTGAAAATTTGTTGTCTGTTTTTTTCTTTTTTTTTTAACTTTCTTTTTAGGGCTTTTTTGGGGGAGGAGTTTTGTTTGCATTTTTTTCTTCGATTTGATTTCGCTTTCCGGGAATATACACCAGCACAAGCAAAATCAAGGCGTCCGTGCGGAACCTTTAATGGTAGCACTCGACTTTGGGACACATCATAAGTTGGGCAAACATGAGACTTCGGAGCTGAAATGGAAAAGGCAAATCCAGCGAGAGGGAGAGAGAGAGAACATTGAGCGATTAACTGCGGATTTCCCGCCAAAACGTGTAATAATTCCCTGGAAACCTGGAAACGTTCTACTTTTGGTTTCTTTTATACACTTGTCATTCTTGGTAGGATTAGTTTGGAGTAATTAGCACGATCTAAGCTTTTCTGGTGCTGCTGAGACTATGTAAATTATTTATCTATTTGCACGTGCCTGTAATTAAGAAAAGTGGGGAATTACTCTAAGCTTTGAAAAAGACAAGGAGCTTTAGAAACGAATAGGGGAGGTCGTCAAATACTTAACAAGCTTTTGAATTTGCTTTACAGGAATGATGAAGACGATATTATGGGAATGAGAGTCAAAAGACAAAGATTAAAGAAGAGATTGTTATTGTTTTCTTTTCTTTTTTGAGTTTCAGTTGTTTCAGTATTTGAGGTAAGGTTTGAAATCAGATTCCAAGAACGTTATGATAACGAATCCAGGCGTTCATATTCTGAGTGTTTTCGTTTGTGCTTTCAAGTATTACCCTAAAACGTTCGTCGTCAAATACGTAGAAGATACGGGTAAAGCGTTGCGTTTATACTCTATGATTTCGGTATTCATATGAAAATAAAACGAATGGAAATGATACCCTAGACTTCGGGCTGACGACTGCGGGTCCAGTATTTACGGACTGAACTATGACATTCGATAAGTTCCCAACGTTCTAGATGGATACATTTCTTACGATTATCGATATCAGATTTACTGTCACCTTTTGCCCCCCTCTCCCCGACTCGGCTATAAGTGCTCTCTTTTACTGACTTTCAATAACATCATTTCAAATTTGAAACATGAGAGAAATTAATTCGTTTTTTAATAAATCGTCGCGGTACTTTTTGCTCTTTTTGAAAATGCAGAATATTACAATATTTTTTTAATTAATTACAGGAAAGTTTCCTTGATTCACGCATTCTTTCCTTGGTTATTATATTTGTATTGTAATAAAACAACTATTTTATTTTTCGCGTAAATTAACACGTTATTCTCTAAACAGTTTTTTGTCTAAATTCAAAACTTCTTTTCAAGACCAATTACAAACATTCGTCCTCATTACCCAACTAACAATCAAATGAAAAATACATTTTGTTAATTCTGCAATAACTTATTAGAATAACTGTATTGCACTAAACATTTAAAGATACAATCTTGAGAGTAAAATTTATTCTGGGAAAATTTGATAAAGATCATCAGAATTTAAGTAGCCATTAAGTAACGCAGCTAAAAGGGGCTAGGAAATCGTTTTTCATGACTATGGCCTCTCTTTGGCCCTTCTTTCTCTTTATATTTCTTCCTGCTTGTATTAAATATTAACAGTTTCCGGCGTTGGGGTTAAAAGGTGGTCGTCTTTGAGCCATCGGATCAGGTTCCTGAACCCCAAGAGCTAAGCAGGAAAAGATTTCCGAATCGCTAAAAATTATAGACAAAATAAGTAATATTAATCATAAATTTTAAGAGTACACCACACTGCATTCTTTTATTTGTAAACTTCCAATAAATACGCTTACTTTTACTATTTCTAATTGCAATGCCGTTTACTGTATTTTATTATATTTGACTGCATTTTATTTATTTACTATATTTTATTGCAAATTTCAAACAAGGTATTTTACGTGGTGTAGCTTCAGATTCTATTTTTGTGTGTAAGTATCGTGTTTGTACAATTTCTTTATTCGTGTAAAACGTTACAGCTTACAGGTACCAGAAATTGTCTTACGTCGTTAAAAATGTCTAACTACAGTTTTACAAGGAAGTTTTGCAAGGAATTTGTTAAAATTTCATAAGTTTAACACGGTTTGTCGAATAATTGAATTGTAAAAATGAAAAATTTAAAACTTGGCCATTTTCCCGTGATGTAAGTGTGATGTAAGTGTAATCAGGGGGCTGTCTGACTGTTGGGACCAGTTTTGTTCCATCCACTTACGTCACAGAACGGCGCGCGGCAAATTCGAATTCAAATTTCTGAATCTTATGATTCTAATAATTCAATTACTATTTCGCGCATAGAGGCATGCTTTGTACCACTGAAAACTAGAATTTGTACTGTATTTTTAAGATTTACTTTTTTTTAGGTGGCTATAGCCCTTGAAGACAAACGGGCCACTTTGTAGGCTTGGATATGCCCAAATTCTTGGACATTCAATGTTCGAAAAATTCTGTGTTTTGAGTGTCAAAGTATGCTTTGAAGTCTGGTTTACAACAGTACGTGACAACATTTCGTTCTCATTTCTGGAACACAATTTAGTCGAAACACGACTTCCAACTTATTTTTTTTTTAATTCTAACGAGAATTTATTTGATCTAAAGCTTTGTCTTTTGAGTACAAACTGTCATGTTAGAAAAGTTGCTTGGAATAAGCTTCAAAAAGCCTGGGCATTAAGACGAAAATAGTATGTACTGCCTTTAGAAATAACAAGAAATCCAGCATAGTAAAATCTTTAATGCTTTTCTTTTCCTGTATCTTACTTCCCTTTACTCTATTCTCAACCTTTATTGACGCTATGATAAAATTGAAAGTCAAGTTTGTTAGGTCTTGTTAGTATTGTTAGCTTGATATCTTGTCTTTCAGGATTCTCTTTTATTGCCTTTTCAAAAAACTAATTCTTTTTTCCCTTTTCAACTTGTTCCTTTTGTATTTGTTCCTCAACGAGCTCAACTGTGGAAGACCAAAAAGACCCCTAGCAGCAGCACACACATACACACACAGAACTCCCTAATTGGTGGACGCAAAACATAGGTTTTGGACCGTAACTCATTTATGGAGGGATGTGTGTGTATGTTATGTGCTAAGGTTTTGTGGGAGGGGAATGTACCCAATTTCACGAGAGAAAAAATGGGCGTATAACAAAGTTTCTGGAGAGATAAACTTTTCCTCAAAAAAAAAAAGGAAGCTCTACACAACTTAGAAGGCGTTATAACGAATGATGAGCATGTGGGAAATCTCCCTGGGGTATTTTGCACGTTCTACATGACAAAAGCTGTCCTCTTCCCCCCTTTTTCTAGTTTTTTTCCCCTTTATTTCTTTCTCTGCTGTTGTTCTTTTGGCACATGGAATGCATAACAGCCATACCATATAGCATAACGTTTGATATTATAGCATATTGGACCCGTTTCCTTTCTTATTCTTAATAAAAAATGGTTAAAAAGAGCCTCTATTTCCTCCTTTGGCTAGCGGTGGTGAGTCCAATTGAACAATTGTGAATCGCTCTTCATTTTTGCACACACACGCAAAAAAAAATAATCCTTTTCCTTTCAGGATATCTGAAGAAATTGCATCGCAAGATATACGAGTGTGAGTTTTATGAGTTTGTCATAGGAAAAAAATAAGAAAAATGAGATGGAAACAAATTAGTGAGCGCATAAATGGACCCAGCAGTGTCATTATTTCTGCACAAGCTCCTTGTTTAGGTTTCGTCTTGGGTTTGGAAGGACACACACAAAACACAAGACACAAGAGGAACAAGAGGAAGAGAACTGGGAGCAAGCAGTAATTGTATCAAGCTGTAAAGCTTCCTTTTTTACTTTCTTTTTTTGGCCTTGTGTTGTTGCTAGTCCATTCATCTTCATTGGAGCTGCCAAAGTAACTCGGACAGACGCCAAAAAAGCCAGTGAGCCATGGCAATGTTGTGTTGCTTGCTGCTTTGGGGTGATTAAAGAGTCGTGCAGTTCCCTTTTGGCTCCCTTATTGGGTCCGTTGCTTCGTGTAGTGTATATACGGTGTGGGGCGCTGCAACTCCACATCAGGGAAGAAAATTCCGGGGGTTATATACTATAGTATAGTGGAGCGGCGTAAGGATCAAGCTTTTATCGAGTTGGAATCTTTGGATCAGGAGTTTTCCAGCTTCCCACCCCTTAGCCCCACCCAACGCCACCCAACCGAAACAAACTTCTCCCAAAACTCTTGCGTATTGGGGTGGGAGGGGATGGGTGGCGGGCGCGGGGTAAAAGGGATGATTTGTTTGGCGTACGTTGTCGAGCATAGGAAAGTTGTGGGGTTCATCCGTAAACTCATTAGTCATTAAGAGTTTGCTTGTCAACTTGTTAACTTGCCTGTTCGTGAAAGATTCTTCTTTTCGCGTTGTATTGTACAGTATATAGAGTATACATCCTGCCTTTAAAGAACTTGAGGTATATTTCGATGTCTATAGAGACTATGAAGAATATATTTGTGTCTATAAGTAGACTCAGTTGTAGTGTTTAAAGAAGAATTTGTAAGGATGTTTAGGTCATTTTAGTTGCAACTCAAACGTTGCCTTAATTTCATTGTTTATTTGGGTTAACTCTTTGGAAGTGGGATGATCAGTTGTAGAACTAGAATTGCTATCGGTTGCGATCAATTTAGAATGATTGCTAAGCTAATAATGAGAACAGGAATTAAAAGGAAAATTAACAGAAATGAAAATAAATTTCATACATTTAATAGTTACAAATTATCCTATGCAACTGAACATCTCACTATAGTCTTAAAGATCTTAAGTTTTGATAGCATTACATTCGTTTTTGCTTACATTAATTTTACTTTCTCTTTGACTTACTAATTTTTATTTTCTATTCATTTTACGTTTTTCGAAAAGTACTGTAAATAATTTAGCTATATTTACCTGACGAATCTTGCAATTTGTAATAAATTGTCTAAAAATATCAGCTATATGGGAATGGCTTCATTGTCCCATTGCCAAAAAAATTAGGCATTTTGCAAAAGCTTTACTCTTGTTGATTTTTATTTGTATTATTATTATTTATTTATTTAATAAGGCTTGTAGGCTTAAAGCCTACCTTCGTTTTTATTTCTCCCTAAAAAGGGTTGGATGAGAGGTTGGGTATATTGGTTGTTCAATTATTTCCCATTTATAATGCATTATTAGTTGTAATATTATATTTGGATTTTTCTTGATTTTCTTGATTTATTTCTTTAAAAGAAATTGTTGATCGTACAAGTTAGTTGCTATTTCATTTTAAAAAGAAGGAAGCTCTTTCATCACTGTGGCATGTCAAAGGATGAATCCTCATAGTAATAATAATGATAATTCTATGAGTAATTTTACATTTTAAGGCTCCCGTATACCTTAGTTTATTGATGCGAAACAGTCATAGATGGCACTCATGTTCATTACTGTTTTGCCGAAGCCTTGCGTAAGAAAGTGAAAAAATAAAGAGATAGCAAATTGCCGGCAAAGTTTCTACGCTTATTTTGATTCTGAAAAGTACGACTTGTCATCACCACAATTTGCTTTAGCAGCACAATATCCCAAATCAAGTCGTCGAACTTTCGGAACAAGATTTTTTGAAAACGGTTTGTCGGAATTGAAAGCAAGGTTCCAAGTCAATTCCAAGTCAAAGCTTCTTTTGTTCGCAGCTAGTGCATAAAACAAAGGACATATTTTTAGGCAACGTATTTCTCATAGTTGCAAACTTCATTTGCGTATTGGTAATTTATTAATCATTGTAAAAAAGCGTGCACTGGTTGTGTACTACCTGTTAGCAAGCTAAAGATTATGGTCAAATAATTTTTTCATTAAATTTACTGGTTTTCTCAAAAGTTGTTCCAAAATTTCCCTTGCTAATAAACCGCCTGTACCGAGCTAAGGTATTAGGGAGCCTTAAAATGCAAATAATTCAAATAAATATAGACTATAGCAGTTGTTGTAAATAACAGAACTGCAAAGGGACTTTATTTTCTTGTTACTGGTAAATTGCCTCAGAATTGATCCACGGTATAAGCGAATGGGTCGTTTTCTGGCAGAGAGAGGTCATTTGACCTGTTCTTTTTGAAAAATAGGACGCACAATAGCTTTGTTTTTCCTGCATTAGTTCCACCAAGCTCGGACACGGAAGAAATAAATCGTCGTCAAATTATCATCACGCACTTGAACTGTAATTCCTTTCACTTCTTAAACACATACCTATTATACACAAACAATACCATGATAAACCTAACCAACCCCGCCCTAAACAAAAGCCCCAAGTGTTTAAAAACAATATAGACCTTCTTTTTGTGCTTTGAGTTATGAATATGCGCTATTGTTTACACCTTCCCAAACGATTGCTCGTCAAAAACTTTCACTTTTGACTTTTGTACAGGATATTTAGCAGCTGGTCTTTATGGGACGCGCTTTCGGGAAGAAAACGGTGAAAGGAGGAAAACTTGGTCAGGTTTGTCGTTTGTGTGCCGTCTGTGAGGCATTCCATGCGAAATTCCCTCAGAAAGCAGTTCCTACAAACTTTCTGAACTCCCTTTTCGAAGGAGGAAAATGGGAACGACTTTAAAAAGGCCGAAGGTTTCATTGTTGCTTTTTGGGTTTGATATACAGTAGCCGTGCTAAAGCTCTAAGCGCAAAAGCCCCATAACTTTTTTTTAGAGGATTTACCACGTTCGGGAATAAATGGGATAATTAGGAAACGATTTCCGTGAGCTTTTCATGTGGTTGTGTGGCTGCTGCAATTCCCAAGTAAAATGGAACAAATCTTTGGAGCTCTTGCTTGTCCCTTTGCCTCACGCAGCCGATTCTAATTAACTTCGGGGCTTTATTGGCCCTGGTCGTTCTACTTTTTGGTCGCGGACCTCGGCTGTTGTTCTAGACCCCTTCCTCCTCCTCTTGGCCGCCCTGAACCCCCTAGGCAAGAAAAATAAATTTGTCTTCCGAGGAAACCGCAGACACAAGGACAACACAAGCCAGCTAGCTTATATACCTTTGCTTGATAAGAGTTGTTTCTTTAGCCATACCCCCTCCCCCTTACTCCCCCCCCCCTAACCACCCTACTGTCTTCTCGTCTTTCTATGTGTGTATAGCCATAGCCAAACTTGTGTGTGTGTGTGCCGTAATTTGGTTTCCGGATGGCGGAACTAACGACGTGTGCCATGCTCCGCCTGCTTGAAGAGTGGGCGGGGCTTGAATTTTTTTCGAGTACGCTATACTTTATATTTCATTTTTTTAATGGTGGAGTATGCTATATTTTCTGTTTTTTTATTGGGAACTGTGCTATACTTGATTTTGTTTTTTAATGGGGGTGTATGCTATACAGTAGATGCCGCTTATTGTGATCACGATTGTCAAGTGAATATTGATTCTATTAAGCGGAGATTCTAGTAACCGAAAATCGGAAATATGTACCTACATCTGTAATGTAGGTAGCTTGTAGGTTCCTTTTTCTTGATTCACTACTGTCTACACACACATTATTATTTCTTTCGTAACGATTTTTCGATAATTTTGATAGAGATGATTGAGGAATTCCTAATTTAACGGCCGCTTCCCTTTATGGCAAATCTTTTCAGTGTAACTTGTCATAAGTTTCAATGAGCCGCAACTTCTCTTTCACATTTAAATCAACTCTTTTCTTGTTCATCGCCATTTTTATATAACCACATGTCTAAAACACAACTAACACTGCGCCACTGATGAAGCCTACCCCAAAACGCTTAGCTATGGTTCTCAACACGATATCCCTTCTAATTTTCCCGGTCAATTAAAGGAATTAGTTATTCAGTTGAATAACCTGACCATTTAATTGACCGGGGAGTTTAGAAGGGATTACCCCCTACGCGTATAGTAATAGACTAAAAATTACAGGATTAGTCAAAATGGCGTAAAAACAATGTCATTGGTCAATATGCAAAGTCCATGCAGCAATCACTACTGTTGTTTCGTTACAGTACTGTGAAGATTCTTTTGAAACTGATTCTAATATTGTGAATTTTGTGAATTTTATCATTTCGAATCGGTCCTTTATAAAATGTGATTCTATAAAGCGACTGATTCTGATAACCAGTGATCCTAATAAGCGGCATCTACTGTACTTTTTATGGGTTAGTATGCTATACTATACGGTTCACGGGTTAAGGCGCAAAAAGAAGCCAAAGGGTGGGGGGGGGGGGGCATAAGCGTCAAGAAATGGAATACGAAATGATTGCGGACTAACGGCCTTCCAGTCTAGTGAAGTTGGAAGGAAAACGGAAGGAAGGAAGAAGAAAAGAGGAGGAGCTTCACTCCACCCTGAAAAGCGAAAAGCATTTTGGCTCAGATAATAGATGCAGGATGACCTGTCTTGAGCCTCGTCATGTGGAAATGTCGGATGGATCCTTCCAGGCAACATCCCATCTTAAGGGGGGAGGGGGGTGAGGTTACTTCAGAGGAAAACGATGAAGAGGCCAAAAGGAAATCGAGGAGCACATAGTCCCTCAAGGCTAAGGGTTAATACATGCAAATGATAATCTGCAGTGAGTCGTGAAAGTTGCGGTGGCGGTAGCGAGAGCGAGCGAAGTGAGTTTCTCGAGAAGATCCTGGGGAAGTTTCCATTTCTTGGAGGCCATACTTTTTATTTCCCGTCAGATTATGCCCCCTGAGTTGCGGAGATTTGCCTCAGGGATGGAAATGGTGGAGAGGGTTTTGGGTTACGTGCCCTTAAAGTCTCAACCGACTCAACCGCCTTTTTTAGATTTAGATTTTCTTGTATATATATCTATCTAAGGAAAGGCTCGAGGAAACGCCGACTGACGTGTGCGTGAGAATGGGAATTCGCTGGGGAGAGGCATGAGAGCCAAAGAGTGGAGGCACTTGATGCACTTCGCCTTGATTATAGCGGCCGGTAATTAATGAGAGCGAGACAGAGTAGAACAACCCTCCCCCTCTCACCCCACCCAAACTTCTTGTATGCAAATAAGACCTCCTCTTTTTGATAGCTTCTGGTCGGTAATCCAGGCTCAAAAAGCGCCTCCTCAACCGAACGAGAGAGGAAGTGGAGGGGGAGGGGCTTGTGCAGCGAGGAGCGTTGAGCGTGGAGCACAAGAGAGGAAGCGGGAGAGCGAGCGAGAGAGGGAGTCAGTGGTTATAGTGCGCATGCTGTGTGAGTCAGGGGTCCAGCTTGACACCCCCGGCCCGTGGAATGCTTGGGGGATCCTCATCATCCCCTACCCCACCGACACACACAGACACACTCTTGCCACTTTGGCTTTGCAGCAGAGCAAGGCAAAAGTTGAGGGGATATGAGGCTAGGCGGCTTGCCTGTCCCAGTGTCAGTATTGTCCGCGGACGACTCGGAAGTTCGCGTACTTCTTGGAGCTCTTACATAACATTACCTTTTCCCATCTTCCCTTACTCTTTTAGTTCACACACTTCGGGAACTCTTGTTAGGTGAATTTTTCCCCCACTTCATCTGCACATTTGATCTATTACAAAAGTATTGTTTCTGGTTTCGGAAACCACACGAAAATACAATATAAAAAAAGAATGTCGTATGTGATAACGCGGAGGATCTTGCCCTTCCTTTGCGTTGTATACGTGATACTTTGATGGTTTGCTTTCTTAGGTTTTGAACCAGAAGGGAAGGTGAAACAGATTCCATGGAACAATTCTAAATGTGTGATTTTTTTTGGCTCTTTGTTGGTTTTGTGTGTTACACTTAGGAAAGCCAGCTCTGTAATAATGGTTGGGGTTGAGAGTAACTGGTGGCAACAGTGACACAGAGAGAAAAGAGAGAAGAGTTTTGGGGGCAGAAGAAGAAGATGATGCTTAGATTCCCATTCCGCGAGTCTGTAGCCCCAGGCAAGGCGAGTCCGTGGTTGGTAGCAGTGGTGGCTGTGGCTGTGTTTGCCAACACATGGGACGCTGGCTTCGTCTATGACGACAGGTAAACTTTCATCCCCCCCTTTCGGGCTTTTTACTGCTATTAGCATATAAGACTGGGATTCCCTCTCTTACAGTCGTACAGCTCAGTATGCCTTTCAGGATTTAAGGGATATCTTGGTTTTACCATTTTTTTTCAGTTTTCCCCTCCCCCCCCAAGAATTCTGTAGAAACCCAAACTAGTAATCGTAATTCTTTAGGATATGTTTTTCTTAATATGTCGTATATTTCTTAGAATACTTTCATAGTACATGTATGTCTTATAATAATTTGCGCCCACTTTTCCCTAGTGTTATTCCCATATACCTTTATTAAGTTTAAAAAAGTAATAAAAGTACATAAAATAGGAAAATATTATTGTACGAGAAATCAAACTTTATCAGCAATCTAAAGCTAGAATGTAAAATCTCAGCAGTAATACATTCCTACACATTCATTTAAAACTTTAAAATACGTCGAACTTGAATTTTAATACCAAAAGAATGGGAAAAGGAGGTGCGGGAAAATAACCCATAATTTGGAATTCGCCTATAAGAAAAGGCAGAAGGTAATAGCAGTGCAGTATCAACAAACAAATTACATAGTGGCAATTATACTAACGAGCATTTCATGAGCGACTGATTCACAGAACAGAAGAAAGACAAACAATGGAAAGGTAAATTGCAGCTAGTTATGATTGTGATATGATTTCTTTCCAATTTTTAAAAAATTTAGAGTTACATTTTTGTTTTAAAAAAAAGTGGATTATGGCTTTTAAAAAATATGTATTTAATTCATGACATTTTTACCTTGATTTTTTACCCTAAATTATATTAGAAAATAAGGAACACACAAGTTTATGAAAATTAACGCAGGATGTTGGGAATGTCTGTCATCTGAGTGAGTAGTTAGATGAGTAACCATTTAATCTTAAAATAATAATTGAAAATGAAATAAGTAAACGTTGAAACTGTACCACAATTTTCATTCTAATCTTTAGAAAGACGCCTCAAAAAAGTATTTTTGTCACCTTTATTCAGAGAGTATAACACGATGTATTTTTAATTATAACTATTTTGTATGGCATTTAAAGTAAGTGTACTTAAGGCAGTCCAAAGAAGTTCACTTCGCTTAAAGGCTTGCTTAAAGGTGAAGGTACACATTATTTTATTTTACTTTTTACCCAAGTAAGGGAATTCGATGTTCGATTAAACTTGCTGTTTACAGAGGGCTGTGGTACGTATTATGTATGTCTAAGGTAAAGATGATCGAGTTTTCGGGTGTCCTTTCTTTATTTTGGAGCGGGGGTGGTGGGGGGGATAGGTTGCAAACTCGGATGGGAGGAAAATAGGTCGATAGTCGCTTCTTCCGAGGCGTTTTTAGGTATTAGGATCCTTTGCTTTTTGGGAAAGATTACAGGAAGATTCCGTTGGACTCGTTGGGTTTTCGGAGCCGTCGCCTCCGGGCATTTATGACCTTATATGCCCATTATCAGGCCAGCAGCCCTGAGCTTTGGGGTACGTTGGAGGGGGGGGGGGTACAAGTGAGTGAGTGAGAGAAAGAGAGAGAAAAGAGAAGCACCAGCAAGAAAACGACGAGAAGCAAAAATTTAAGAACCCCCCAGGTTTTGCCTTTGGCGTTTGTTTGGCAGCTGCGGCCCCTCCCCTTTTTAACCCACCTCTTGTATCCAAAGGAGTCGAAAAAAAAAGTCATTTCCTTTTTACTCCGTTCTATGGCTCCTTTAGACTGTATAATGTAGCTTATACGTTGATAAAAGGCGAAGGCGGGAAACGTTTTCTTTTTGTATTTCTTTCCCCCCTTTTTGTATTGTATTTATTGCATTTGTGCGAGCTCGAACTGAAAACTGAAATTGAAGAGAAAAAAAGGCGCACAACTTTTGTGAGTTTGCATGGCTAGAGTTGAAGTAGCACACGACTACGCCTTATCTCGCTTTCTCGCGCGCTCGTACGACGAGGTAAGATATACATGTATATACGTGTGTATAGAGTCCGGTATAGCTTTGAGATGCCAGTACCCGATTCTGGGTATTCCGCATGCTCCGTAGCGCTAGTTAGTTCCCCCAAAGTCACGAACAACACTTGTTAAAGCCATACTTAACTGATATAACCGGAATGAGTGTTCTATAGTTAAACCCCCTTATCCTTACCTGGGTCACGACTATATATGTGTGTGTAAAATGTGTTTGAAGGGGCTAGACATACTTAGGGGAGAAGGGGGCGATACCGAACGATTTTTACATATTTGACCGCAGGGGAAAAGGTATTAGGCCTACCGAGTTGATTTCTTCGG